>CAUYLG010025405.1:0-97301 GCA_963573385.1 Cacajao melanocephalus
AGTATTATATTATACCTATTCTGAAAGTGACTATATAATTGGAAGTAAATCACTCTTCAGATTTGCATAGCATTTCACAGACTTAAATGAAATATTGGTTGGCTGTTTGTTTGTTATTTTCTTCCCTTATTCCTTCCTGTCTCTGTTGTTAAGTACAGTTATCGGCATAAAAGAGGTTTTTAACACCTATTCCTAGATTGTATTCCAGCCTGGGCAATAGAGCAAGAATTCTGTTCGCTCTCCCCCTTTTTTCTTTCTTCTTTCTTTCTCTCAAAAAACAAAAAGGAAATTAAAAGATTATTAATTTTATCAAGTGGGATAATGGTGTTGTATTTAAGTTAAAAATACAAGGTTTTGTGTCTTAGAGATATAGACTGAACTGTGGTGCAGATAAATGATATGAGCTTTGGTGTGTTTGTTTGTTTCTTCCTTTTTGATGGAGTTTTGCTCTTGTGGCCTAGGCTGGAGTGCAATGCGTGATCTTGGCTCACTGCAACCTCCACCTCCCAGGTTCAAGCAATTCTCCTGCCTCAGTCTCCCAAGTAGCTGGGACTACAGGCAGGCACCATCACACCCAGCTAATTTTGTATTTTTTGTAGAGATGGGGTTTCTCCATGCTGGTCAGGCTGGTCTTGAACTCCCGACCTCAGGTGATCCGCCCACCTCAGCCTCCCAAAGATTACAGGCGTGACCCACTGTGCCTGGCCTGGTGTGTACTTTCAAATAATCCAGTGGTGGGGGTATATGGGAGATAGGAGGTATAAATTAAATAAAATATATTTGTTGATAATTATTAAAACTGGATGATAAGTACATGAGCACTCATTATAGTATTCTTGTTACTTTGGGGTAAATCCACAAACTCTTCAGAGCCACTGAAGGGCTCTTCAACAGGGGAATGAGGAACGACAGATGAAACTGCCCCCCTAGGAAGTGCAGCCCTGGGGTAGGAAGACCAGATAGGGGACTGTCAAGGAGGGTCACTGTGATGCAGGACTGAGAGAGTGTCACTCAGGGCGGAGAGGAGGATCTGGGTGTGAACGGTATTAAGGAGATAGAAGCAAGGGAGTTAAAGAAGCAGGAATCAAGGATGAATCTCCAGCTTCAGGCTTAGATGAATGGCTGCATGGTGGGGCCATTCAATAAGCAAGGGAATTCAGAAGAAATTAAAGTTAGGAGTGAAGGGAGTGATGGATTCCATTTCAGACACTTTGAGTATGAAGTGCCTGTGAAGATTTGGAGCTTCAGAAAGAAGTCTCAGTAGAGATATGTGGCAATTCTCAGCTGCAGCATAATTTCCATGGAAACATGTAGAGTGTAGGCACAAGAAAACTCTCCTTTCAGAGCGAGCACTTCCTATCCAATTAGTAAGTTACTCTTGGGCTATTTTAACATTTAAAAAGCAATGCAGTGGCTTGATTAAGGAGAATGATATAAGATATCCAAATGGCAATATATGACATCTATGCTATTCTGTTTCCTCCCAGTTTACATTTTGAATGTCCAATAGATCATTAGGGCTTAATTGCAGGATTTTCTTGTTTTATTTTCTTTCTCCTAATAAAGAAATTTTCAAGAGAATACTAAGGCATTAGAAAAACAAAATCTCACGTGGAAGATCAAATTTTTTTGTTGTTGTTTTTACCCTATCTCTCTTCTATTTTGTTCTCTTCTATGTTGCCTAAGGTATTATAAAAATTGAAAGAAGGCCAGGCGCAATGTCTCACACCTGTAATCTCAGCACTTTGGGAGGCCGAAGTGGGCCAATCACTTGAGGTCAGGAGTTTGAGACCAGCCTGGCCAACATGGTGAAACTCTGTCTCTACTAAAACTACAAAAATTAGCTGGGCATGGTGGTGCACGCCTGTAATCCCAGCTGCTTGAAAGGCGGAGGCACGAGGATCCCTTCAATCCGGGAGGCGGTGTTTGCAGTGAGCCAAGATTGCACCACTGCACTCCAGCCTGGGCAACAGGGGGAGATTCTGTCTAAAAAAAAAAAAAATTGAAAAAAAAAACAATATCATCTAGATCCAAAGTCATTTTCAATTTCTTGTCTTTAAAATAACTATAATAGGGTTAAATTCTTAATAGGATTGACACGTGCATATTCAGAAAGACCTATGGAGTTACTGATATAAACAAAGCATTTTGTGTCAAGGATTGATTTATACCTCAGAGCAAGAGAAAGAGAAGAATACTCCGCCCTGTGATATCTGTTGCTGGGGAAGCGTCATGATTTATTGTTGGTGAGAACACCAGGCCATCTGGTAGCCTTTAATAAAATGTGGTCATAACATTTTTATTTGAAACACAGAATGATTTACCAACCCAAAATTAAAGTTTTTCAGCAACTGAAGGTCTTGTAGGATTTGTTTTTGAAGGAGGGTGGCTTTGTGAACATTGTTGTTTTCAGCTATTTGTATCTTTAGTATTTATATTCAAATAAGAAGAAAAGCACATCAGTATCATTCTTTTTCTGTTCTGGGTTCATTCTCAAAATCTTGTGTTGCCTGGTCAGTTCAAACTCCCCAGCTTGCTGTTTGAAGGCTCCATAATTTAGCCTCATCCAAGATTAACTGAAACGGAATTTTGGCAGGTTGGATTTAGGCATCATTTTTAAAAAATCCCCCATGCAATTTCAATGTGCAATCAAGGTTGAGACCCACTCTGGTTACAATATGAATGAGAAGAAACAACTGGGACATTTGGATTACCTATCATGAGAAGAAAATGTCAGAAATTAAAGTGTTTCTGAGCCTCATATGGCAGCTATGGGGTGTGTGTGCATGTGCGCTGTGTGTGTGTGCGTGCGCGCGTTTGTGTGTGTGCATATGTACATTTTACATGACCTCTTTCTACCCTCCCATGCAGGTGACTGCCGTGAGGGTGTATGTGAACAGTTCCTCCGAGAACCTCAACTACCCAGTCCTCGTGGTGGTTCGCCAGCAGAAAGAGGTGCTGTCCTGGCAGGTTCCTCTGCTCTTCCAAGGACTGTAAGTGGGTTTTCTCCCTGGCAACTTTGCTACATTTGGTTTTCTTCAATGTCCTAGAACTTAATTGATCTTTTCCCTAATGAAAGGAAAAATCAGACATTTGGAATGTTGAGACATTCTGCATACAAAGTGCAACTAATGATCTTGGTGCATGCCCTGACCTGTTCGCTCTGTTTAATTTTTAGATGAGCACTCGACCTAGATTGGCAACACCTAGAAGAGCTTTTACCATTTTAAAATCGTACCATGATATTCTGTAGCTTTTGGGTACTGGGTTGACCAAAAGCCATCCAATGGGCTATGTCCAGCAGTTAACATAAATGAGTAACTCTTCCCCTAATTCTTCATTCAATAATATTTATTGAGCACTATTAAGTGGTGGGTGCTGGAGAGACAGCAGTGGAGAAACAGTGAAGTGCCTGCTGTCCTCAAGTTTATATTTTTTCAAGGGAGAAGTGTACAAGGGACTATTGCACTAATTAAAAAAAACCTGGAAGGCATGCAAAATGGTCACCTAACATTATTTTTAAAGGTTGAAGAATTTGAGGATTGAAATACTAATTCTGATAGCTTTGACTTGGACTCCAGGGCTTTCTTTACTCTCATTTTAGCAACAGTTTGAAGAGTGGAAAATGGAATCAGCTGGTTTTTTTATCAGGACAGTTGTCCCCTCAAATTGGGTATTTATTCCTCATTGAATTGGAAGAACGGCTTAGCGTAATGTAGATGCCACTTAAGTGAACTGGTCAGCACAGAACAGTCTTCACAGCCCTTTTATCATATCCTACAACCCAATGCCAACAACACTAGCTCTAAAATTACTATTGATAGTTCCAGTCTAAAAATCAAAACATAAGGACTTGAAAACAAATTTGGAGAAAAGCAAAATGAGATAGGCTCCTTTCCCTGATCAGTCATTGAGTCTCTTTCTTGTTCTTGTTGATTCTTCCCCCCTATATTGGCTACTTCAGATACCAGAGGAGCTACAACTACCAAGAAGTGAGCCGTACCTTATGTCCCTCCGAAGCAACCAATGAAACGGGACCCTTGGAGCAACTGATATTTGTAGATGTAGCATCCATGGCACCCCTGGGTGCCCAGTACAAACTGCTGGTTACCAAGCTCAAGCACTTCCAGCTCCAGTAAGCGGGATTTTCTCTGTTCACCTGTCTGTGCTTCCTGCACTTGTGGATGCTCAATTCCTCTTCCATCCTTACAGACTGGTACTCTGGAAGGAAATTATCCACTTAGCATATGACTTTAGCATCTCCTGAACTCTCCTTCCCATAACTGAGCAGCAGGGCCTTAATCTACACAAAAGAGAGGGAATAGGGGACTGCTGCAGAGAGTAAGAGTGGTTGACCTCATAGGTGAATCTGTTTTCAGGGATCGGAGTGAGGGTTCTGTCCAGCCTGCAGTCCAGGCAAGAATGACTGGTGACTGAATACTTTTGTATTCCCAACCAGTGCCACCCTCCTGAAGGAAGTTTTGTTTTAGTTCTAGGGAAGACATTAAGCTATTTTTCTTGTCCTTATTATAATTCCTGTTTTCTCCTCCCAGGTTAATAACACAGGTAGGAATGTGGCTTTGTCCTTTCTTGGTGTGCCTAGGACTGTTTTTCAAAAAACTAAAATAAACAGGCAAGCTCATAAAAAAAATAAGCATGAGACTTGAACACTTCACTAAAGAAGCTACCCAAATGGTCAAAAAAACACAACCTCATTAGCTATAAGAAATGTAAATTAAAGCCATAATGTGATTCCATTACAACTACCAAATTGCTATAACTTGAAAGGCCTACATTCTACCCCTTTGATGTATACCCAACTCCTAGATATCTAACTGCAGTATTCATTCAATGGGATACTACACAAAAATAAAAATGAAGAAACTATTGCTATACCGAACAACATGGATACATCTCACAATGTTGAGAAAAGGAAGCCAGGCCAGACGCAGTGGCCCACGCCTGTATCCCAGCACTTTGGGAAGCTGAGACAGGTAGATCACCTGAGGTCAGGAGTTGGAGACCAGCCTGACCAACATGGTGAAACTCCGTCTCTACTTAAAATATAAAAAAAATTAGCTGGGTGTGGTGGCGGGTGCCTGTAGTCCCAGCTAATCAGGAGGCTGAGGCAGGAGAGTGCTTGAACCCAGGAGATGCAGGTTGCAGTGAGCTGAGATCACACCATTGCACCCCAGTCTGGGTGACAGAGTAAGACTCCGTCTCAAAAAAAAAAAAAAAAAAAAAAACAAAAAGAAGAAGAAGCCAGACAAAAGGAACGTATGCTATTTTATTCCATTTATATAAAATTTAAAGACGGGCAAAGCTATTCTGATGTTAGAAGTCAGAATGGTGGTACCTTTGGGGAGGCGAGAAGTACATGATTATGTTTATCTGATGATAATTTATTCAAATATATGCTTATAACTGCACACTTTCCTATAATACATGTTTGTTATAGTTCAATTAAAAAGTTAATTTTTAAAAAATCAGAATATTTCAAAATAGTATATGTCACTGTTTTGCAGATTATTTTTCTGATCAGAATGTTTCTACAGTAAAGTTCTCCTCAAATTTAATGCAGCTTATAAAGACATCTGTAGCCAGTAGAGTTGCTAATAGAACTCAAATATTTATCTTGGTCCTCTCTGCACTCCTTGACATAGTGTTATACCCATACAGAAAGATGGGCAGATGAATGAATGAATGGTCAGAAGGATGGAGAAGTAGTCACAGCATTTTTTCTCAAGTCCCGCCATTAATTCTGGTGTTGAAAAGGTGACATGATAACAGCCGTGAACACTCTATCCTCCATAAGAACAAGGAGAAAAAGATTCTCTGGTGAATAAGATCCTCCCAGAGCAGTTAAATCAGAGGCTCTAGGTTTGGGCACCGGTAAATTGTTTAAAGTTCCCCAGGTGATTCTAATGTGTAGCCAGAGTTGGGAACCACTACCATAAAGCAATTTCTAAATATGGTACTTCAGTTTAATTTAATATATAGTTTTTGAGACCGAGTCTTGCTCTGTCACCAGGCTGGAGTGCAAGTGGCACAATCTCGGCTCACTGCAACCTCCACCTCCTGGGTTCAAGCGATTCTTGTGCCTCAGCCTCCCCAGTAGCTGGGATTACAGGTATGTGCCACCACACCCAGCTAATTTCTGTATTTTTAGTAGAGATGGGGTTTGACCATGTTGCCCAGGCTGGTCTCGAACTCCTGGGCTTGAGCAATCCACCCACCTCAGTCTCCCAAAGTGCTGGTATTACAGGCATGAGCAACTGTGTCTGACATAATAATAATTTAAAAATCTACTTATGATATTTAACCATATGGGAATACACATTTGATGGGAATTACACATTTGATGGGAGTGGCAACACGTTACCGTACTTGCACAGAGTGCAATTTGAACTGCAGAGAAGCCTTGCCTTTAGCATCTGATCTGTCTTTAATCAATCAATCAAGTGTCACTTGGTAGCAGTGGCAGTGCCACTTGGTGGTAGCATATTTGACTTTTAGGAATGGTCTTCTGTAAGGTTAATTAGAACCTTTCGAGAACTGAATTCTGTGAAAATAAGAGTTACAACTGTAGCAAGTGTTAATGAATTATTTGCATGCAGGTGAAACTGCAAATCTATTCCCTCACGTTGTTTTCTGTTTTTACCCATAATTGACTTAGCCTTAGCAAGCAGAGTTTAAGAGCATTTCAAAATCACATATTTACTAGGGCTTTTTATAAGAACAAGATAAACCTGAGAAGAGATGATAGTTGAGATATACGTCTCTTCTTCCCTGGGTCCACCAGCCTCGCTGGTGACCTGGAAATCCATAGGATGTTGGTGACGGTAAAGAGCTGAGGATTGTGACAAGAACTGGGCTCAGGCATTGAGAGAAACACTGAAGAAGTAATTCAAAAACTCTAAGATTGAAGTTTCTATTGCATGTTTTTGAATGGCAGACTATAATGTATATAGAACACCTTTTGGGAATTTTTTTCCCCTAGAATCATATATTTTAAGAATTGAAGGACCTTTGGGAAGCTAATCCACCTGCCTCAGTTTTACAGATGAGCAAACTGATGCCCAGAGAAGTTAAGTGACTTGTTCAAATTTACACAACCAGGAAAGGGCAATATCAAGACTAAATTGTGCTTCCAACTCCCAGTTCTGCGCTCTTCTCACCATAGCATGCTATTTCTACTTCCTACTTAAAACTGTTCTCCCAATTTTTTTGTGTTTCTCTAAATATGTTTCTCTTTTCCATAAAACATTTATTTAAATCCAACTTTACTAGCGGAGCACAGTGGCTTCTGTCTGTAATCCCAGCAGCTACTCAGGAGGCTGAGGCAGGAGGATAACTTAAGGCCAGGCATTCAAGACTAGCCTGGGAAACATAGTCTCTAAAAAAACTAAAAATAAAAAATTAGCCAGACACGATGGTGTGTGCCTGTAGATCTAGTTACTCAGGAGGTTGTGGCAAGAGGATTGATTGAGCCCAGGAGTTTGAGGTTGCTGTGAGCTATGATTGTGCCACTGCACTCCAGGCTGAGCAACAAAATGAGACCCCATCTCTACAAAATTCCGTTAAAAATGAATCAGCTCTGCTTTAAAGCATTACTGCCTGCCATCTACCTGTCCTCTGCACACACACACACACACACACACACAGCTGTGCCACTATTCTTTTTCTACACTCCAATGCCCGGGTGTTCAGTGTTGTTGGAAAGTGAAATTACAACAACAGGTGGGGAACAGCGATGGCTGCAGAAACAGGCAAGCATGTGGTCATGGGGTAGGAGGATCTTAGGAAGGGCATTAGGAAATTTAAACAGGACTGGTGCAGTGGCTCATACCTGTAATCCTAGCACTTAGGGAGGCTTAGACAGGCAAATCACCTGAGGTCAGGAGTTCAAGACCAACCTGGCCAACATGGTGAAACCCATCTCTACTAAACATACAAAAACTAGCCAGGTGTGGTGGCACATGCCTGTAATCCCAGCTACCTGGGGAGCTGAGGCAGGAGAACTGCTTGAACCCAGGAGGCGAAGGTTGCAGTGAGCCGAGATTGCACCACTGAACTCCAGCCTGGGCCATAGAGCAAGAGAAAGAGAGAAGGAAAGAGAGAAAGAAAGAGAGAGAGAAAGAGAGAAAGAGAAAGAAAGAATGAGAGTGAGAAAGAAATTTAAACAATTTTCTATATTGTGATAGATGTGTGGAGAATGGATTTGAAGAGGACAAAACAGGATGCAGAGAAGTTAGAAGACTGATGCAGTGGTCAAGATAAATAATGAGGAAGTGAATTGAAATATTTAAGAGAGGTGAAATTGATGAAATTTGATTAGCTATGAGGGGAAAGAAAAAAGAGTCATTGTAGCTTACAGACAGTGAGGCCGCTAAGATAAAATGATTAGATGATAACCTCACCTTGGGACAGGTTGAGTTTGAAGCACAGATATCTGGCAAAGTGTTGCATATATACTAACGTGACACTAGGGGAGAGCTCTGAGTTACAGTTAAGCAGACTAGTGCAGTCTTCAGGAACACATCGAGAAGCCTGGTCCACGTGATGCCTGGGCAAGATGGAGTTACAGGAGACAGGGCTGGGGAAACAGGCACTGCAAAACTTTGATCTTTAAGATGTTGGATGCTAGACTATGGAGTAGAACTTCATGTTTCAGGTTATGGGAGCCATTAAAGGATTGTGAGCAACAGAATAGCATTAACAGATCTGATTTCTAGAGATGACTTTAGTGGCAGCATGGAAGATGAATTGCAGAGAGGAAAGATGAGGTGCAAATAGGCAAATGAAAAGTTATTTGAACGGGGAAGAATAAAAAATGATTAGAACTTGAATGTATATGGCAGCAACAAAGTTGTAAGGGAGAAAAAGAGTCAAAGAGTACACATGGAGATAATTCACAATTCAGCAAATACATGGTGACAGAATAAAATTTATAATCCTCCATGAATACTTGCAGGCTTCAACCCTTCCCTAGCCTCCTAAGTAGGGATCTTGAGTCTGTTTTAAGAGGAGAGAGTGTGTGAGTGAGATAGCTCAGCTACCATGCTGTGAAAAGTAATAGATTTTTTGAAGAAATGAGTGGATAAGAGGTTTTTAGACCATTTTGCTGTGTGTCAGACTATATAATCACCTTTTGGTGGTTTGGAGACTACAGTAAAGATTTACATTACTTTTTTTTCTCTTAAGGATGCTGTACTGGGCAGAGATGGTGCTGCAGGTGGAGGCAGGTTGCTTTTACACTAATAGAATGAGTAGGACCTGGTGACCAATCAGGTGTGGAAGACAATAGAAAGGGGGTGGTCCAAGATGACTCCTACAGTGACATCAGAAGTCTGGTGAGGTTTACTGACAAAGGGACATAGTAGGTCAGGATCAGGAAAGTAACATCACATTCCCTTTTATAATGTGGAGTTTGAGGTGCTCCAGGGATGGTCAAGTGCAGAAGCTCAGGCGGGGATCACGATTCTGTGACTGGAGCTCAGGAGATGGCCCTGGGCTAGATACAGAGACTTGAGATTCACTAGGATCATTGTGGTATTTACAGCAGCTGGGTACGTATTTTAAAATGAGATGATCAAGAACAAGGCTGTGGGTAACATTCTGATTTAAGGGATGGTCTGAGAAACTGAAGCTATTATAAGGGGCTGAGTGGACACAGCTAGAGGTGTGGGAGAAATCAGCGGGGGTTAAGTCACTGGATTTAGCAACTAAATGGTGCTATGGTCTCAATGTTTGCATTCCCCAAAATTCATACCAAAATCTCCACAGTGATAGTACTCGGAGGTGGGGCCTTTGGGAGGTGATTAGGTGTGAGAGTGGAGCCCTTGTGAATGGGATTAACACGTTTATGAAAGACTCCCCAAAAAGGCCCTTTGTCCTTTACACCACATGAGGATGCAGTGAGAAGGCACCATCTACGAGGAAGCAGGCTCTCATCAGACACCAAATCTAAAGGCACCTTGATCTTGAACCTCCTATCCTGTAAAACTGTAAGAAACAGTAGATTTCTGTTATTTATAAGCACCCAGTTGACAGTATTTTTGTTATAGCTGCCTGAATAGACTAAGACAGGAGGTGACTGTTACCTTAGCAAAGGCTATTACAAGAGGGTGGTGGAGAAAGAATCCTGATAGCAGTGGGTGGAGGAAAGAATGAAAGAGAGATAAACATGGAATACTCCTAGAAGCAGCTGGTTTGTGAAGAAAGGGTGGATATAGAATGACATTAAAGAATGGAGATCCAGGGGAAAGGGAGGCATTTGGATGGGGTGTTTGTTATTTATTTTGAAAATGGTTGAGACTAGAATATATTTATAAACAAAGAGGTAGAAAGGCAAATTCACTTGATAGGAGAGTTGGATATTTGTAGAAGCAAAGTCCCAGAGAATGACAGAAAGAATGGGAATTTAGTACATGAGTGCGGAGTTTATACTCAGACCAGAGGAATGATGAGCAGAGGGTTACCAATGACAAGAAGGTGGGTGGGAAAGCTGCAGTCCTGAAGGGAGTCCGTGGCAGATGGCAGGAGGAGAAAACAGGGAACGACATTCTGAAGTTCATGGTTCAAGTGAATAAGAGGATATAATTTCCTTCAACAAAAAAAGGAGGGGTTTGGGATGCCCACAGCGTGCGCTCTGTGCTAGGGGCTTGTTAATACAAGATGAGTAAGATGCTGTGACTCTCATAGTCCTCTCTGGTACTCACCTCGAAAACTACTGAAAGTTTGTCCTGCCTCTCTTTCTACTTACTCTTTCGTCCCACCCCTTTTCTTTTTCTTCTACTTTATTACTCTCCTGTCTATATTTCATCTCCCTCTCTCCACCTCCCCTATGGGCCCCCTCTGCCTCTTCTCCTGACTTCCCTATCTGTACCTCCATCTCTAAATACATCCATTTTTTCCCTTCTCTCCTTTCTTGAAATAGCCAACACAAGGAAACAAATTGATTTTTAGCTTCTTATGTTTAACAAATAAACATAACATAAACATGTTAAAATGTGTTTAATTTTTAAAACAAATCAGTTGAAATTTTTATACTTCTTTCTCTAAAACTAACAATGCATGAGTTTCAGTTAGCTTTGTTCTGTTGTCAATGACCCATAATAAAATAAACCTTCCCCACCTCTGTTGGGTCCATGTGGAAGGAAGCAAAATATTTCACCTGCAATAGATAAAATGTTTATTTTGCACATACTGGTGACTCTATGAGAGAGAGAGGACTTAAATGATAGTCTTAGAGACAGTAACATGTTTTCCAAGTTTGCATGCATTGTACTAGCAAATAAAACATAAAGAACCAAACCAGAAAGTGAAAAAACAGAAAGGAAAAAAAAAACGGAAAGTGAATATCAAATCTCTATACATTTAGTATTATGAGTGAAACCCAAATGATGGGGAAAACTAAAACGTCTGCCCCAAAAATATGGGTTGCTTCTGCAAATTTCATGCTATCATGAGGAATCAATGGACTTGAAAGATGAGGGTGCAGATAAGAGAGTCAGGAGATGTCACGTTGCCAGCCAAGAAAATTATGTCCTCTTTGTTCCTCTGATCTGGTAACAAAGAGAGTTGAAGGTCCCATGTTGTCCCGGTAACAGCGGGAGACACTCCCAGACTGCTGAAAGGGCATTACCCAGCCCACACACAGTATCAAAGGTCCGAACTCTGGCCAAGGACTCTCTGGAGCAGAAACATAACTGGGTTTGACACTCACTTTGGCTTCTTTGGGTGACTTAAAAACAGAGGTTTTCAGTTGTGCTTCAGAAGAACCAATCCTCAACACTGATTACGATTTCTGTTGCAGGTAGATATATGAAAATTGCATCCATTGTTGTGAGCTAAATTCCAAGCCCAGTCAGACGACAGCCTGAATTGTGGTCATTACCTTTATGAATAGTGCTCAAATTTTATGACTTCTAAATAACACCTCTAATTATACACCTCTTGCTTAAATGTCTCAACTTGCCCTTTCTAAAGAAATCTTTAATTTTAAAACAGGTATTTAATTTTTATGAAAGGAAAATCGGAGTGGAAAGAAAAAAATCTTCAGAGAACCCCGGGGGATGAAGCTGATGGGAGATCCCAGAAGTTCAAGTTCAGATGCCCAGAAATGCAGGGCATATTGGAGGGGCGGGGACATGCACCCCCAGGTGTAGCGTTTCAGCAGCCAGGGGATCTGAGACTGCTGCGGACTTGTGTGCACGATCTTCATGGCTAACAATGAGACAAGAGCCAGAGAGAACAAAGGCCCAAAGCAGCCCTTATAAAACTGTAGCGAAGACCACATGTGTCTTTGTGACAAACTTGAACTGTTTCACAGATGCTCATGGCAGACAGCCCTCTATGCTACCAACTCATGCTTCCTATCTCTTCATGCTCTCTTTTTTTGTTTGTTTTTCTTTTTTTCTTTTTCTTTTTTTGAGACAGAGTCTCGCCCTGTTGCTCAGGCTAGAGTGCAGTGGCGCGGTCTTGGCTCACTGCAACCTCCACCTCCTGGGTTCAAGCAATTCTCCTGCCTCAGCCTCCCCAGTAGCTGGGATTACAGGTGCACGCCACCACACCCAACTAATTTTTGTATTTTTAATAGAGGCAGGGTTTCACCATGTTGGCCTAGCTAGTCTCAAACTCCTGACCTTGTGATCTGCCCGCCTCGGGCTCCCAAAGTGGTGGGATTACAGGCGTGAGCCACCACACCCGGCCTCTTCACCTTCTCATTTCTTCAATGCCTAGATCATTGCTGTCTTCCATGGAAGAATGAAAGTATCTAGTAACATAATTTACAGTAAATTACTAATTGGAGAGAAAAAAAACCTCTTTTGGTGGTATTTCTATTTTAAAGGAGGGTCTTGGAAGGCAATGCCTAATCCAAAGGGGACTAAATCTTGGAGAATTTCAGCCAGTGTGGCAGGCAATCAGGGAGGTATTTGGGGATAGGAAGGACATGCTTCTGTCCCGAGACACCATCCCATGTAGTAATCTGTTCCCCATGCTCTGTAAAAAATGATCCATTTTGCCATGGGTCCATCAAAATTATTTTGAAATAGTATCTACATTATCCAAAAGGACCTTGAACCTGGGTTTCCTCTCTCTTTCAGCTCACTTCTGTTACCTAAACCCTGGCTTGATTGTAAAATCAAGCACAAGAGAGTCCCAAGGCAAAAGTGGTTACAAAAGTAAACAAACTACTTTATATAAGTACGGCTTCATGGATATTTAAAGACACAAAAATCATAATCCCTTTCCCCAGTTTGGTCATTCTTGAGAGCTGAAACCACCAAGCCCCATTCAGTCTGCTTTGTCAGTTTCATGGGACGAGAACTCCCCTCACCAAGGGTGAAGGTCTCCTTGAGTCTAGTTGAAGATGACTTTCTTTTAAATAAATAATTTTTGCTCACTAACTTATGCTTTTCTCTCACTTTTCTCCTTTCCCTTCTGCCACTTACGTTTTTCAGGACAAATGTTGCCTTCCACTTTACTGCCAGCCCCTCTCAACCTCAGGTAAGTGAAGGGGTTCCAAAAGTTATCAGCGTCCTACCTGTTGATGTTTCCTGCCTGTTAATGAAACTACGTTACTATGGTAGAGTTAGTGAGTGGTGTTGCCCTTGACCTTTCACAATTTGGAGTATATTTGTATTCTGCTTTATTCCTTGTGTTACTGGAATTTTGGACACAAGATTTAATCTTATCACTTTAATTGCTATAAAGTGGGTGGCATGATATTTGTTTTCAGGTGTTCCTTGGTTCAATCTTCATTGAGCAAATCGTGTGCCCACTCTGCACCAAGCACATTGTTAGACTGTGCCTGGTGCTGGAGACACAAGGATGAAGAACAGAGAGACACAACTTCCGCCATTATAAACCTGATAGCTGGGAAGTCGTAGTGGGGACAGGGAGTGAAAGGCTGACACCAAACGGATACACAAATTATTAATTGACCTGGAAACACAATGAAAATAAGACAGATTTTAATGTTTACAATGTTATAAGTGTATTAAATTAGTTTCTCCTGTCATAAAGAGCCAGAATGTTGACAAAAAGTATTGGGAGAATTGGATATTTTTGTTGTGCTCTCCATTATACCATAATCATAAATAGAATAAATACATGAAAACTTGGATTAAGGCAGGCCGTTTTTCTGGTGTTGTTTCTAGCTACCTTCCTTTTCTCTTTCTTAGCTTCTGAAAGACGGCAGTCTACATAATAGCATGTTTGAAACAAGTTTATTTGTTGTACGTTTTCTTTATTTCGTAATATAGCTTTGGTCATAAATAGCTACTTAGGTTTTGATTTGGAGTAGTAAAACTGGGATTAACATGTTACATGGACTTGTAAATATACTACAATCCTGTTGTGCTGATAGGTAGTTAACAACCAGTTCTAAAAGAGAAAGCCCTGATTTGTAGTGTTTGCCCATTTCTGTGGTGTAAGTACCTCCTATGGCTGATTCTAAGCTCCCATTGTGATGTCATTAACAGCTGGGAAATGACTAATGCACAATCAGCTCCCACAATCAGCTCCCCAAGCCTAAGTGAACCAACTCCCACGCATCTTTTAAACTTCCTGTCTGTGAAAGGCTCTGCAATGCATATATACTGCCACCCAGTGGCAGGAGAGGGCCAAAGGCCCTTAATAGACCGCCCTCAACATTTATTGACTATTCAATTTCAAGAAATATTTTTAAAGCACTAATTACTAGGTGCAATGAAATAAACCTAAAAAAGAAGGGAAATAACTTTCACTCTAACTACAGGAATAGTATAGTCTAAGAGTCCTGTACAGTACTATAATAAATATGATATACTGTCCAGGTGTTGGTGACTCACACCTGTAATCCCAGCACTTTGGGAGGCTGAGGCAGGAGTACTTCTTGAGGCCAGGAGTTCAAGACCAACCTGGGAAACATAGCAAGATGCTGTTTCTATAAAAACTTAAAAAATAAAAAATTAGCAGGGCATGATAGCTTGCACCTGTGGTTTTGGCTACTCAGGAGGCTAAGGCAGAAGGATCACTTGAGCTCAGGAGGTCAAGACTACAGTGATACATGATTGTGCCATGGCACTCCAGCCTGGGCAACAGAGTGAGACCCTGTCTCTGAAAAAACAAAGTTAAGTAATTTGCATGTAAACCCCAAACTGGAGTAAAATATACTTAGGACAAACTAATGAACCAAAACAAGTTCCTTGATATCTGTGAAACTCTTACTTTACTCTTAACTAGTCTCATTTTGACCTGCATTTTGTATCCTCTTTGATTACAGGAAATATTTTCTTTTTCTATAAATTCACCCAAATGATCACACATTCTCAGATAACCTGTGTCAATCACTGTCTATCTCCATTCCAGGAGATAGAAGCAGGTTGCGGAAACTGGGGAGGTAGTGAGAACCCAGATAGTGATTCTTCAGCCTAAATTCCAGCCATTGCTTTGGATATTTGTCATTCGCTTCTTTCCGGTAAAGGTAGATTGTCAGGCAGAGGTCAAAAACTTTATTTGGGATTTATGATAATTTACAGATAAAGGTGATAATAATTTCAGTGGGTGTTTACTTCTTACGCAAAACCAATTGCTATCATATATGGGAACATATATGAGGCTCATTGTTGCCAACAGTAATCGCAGGAATGCTCTTGAGTTACAAAGTATGGTTTCCCTGGGAACCAAGAACACTTTTGGGAATTCCAGGTTCCTCATCTTTTGAAGGGTCCTGTATTATATGTATTTGAGTTAAGCTCCAAAATTAAGTGGGATCTTGGGGGTACTGCCATCTGTTATAAGGTATGAATAGACTTCCAACTGCATCAATAATGACACTCCTTAATTCCGAGATAGTTTTTCCTCATCAGAAAGCTTTGGAATATTGAAAAGGATTCTATTTTTATTGCCCTGATACTCAAAATAGGGTTAGCAAATAGGATGTTGAAATACAAAGTTAGGTTTTAACTTGTTTTGCCTCTCTGTACATGATAGATTTATTAGAGTCTTAATAGGGAGCCTGTTGTGGTTGCTTTCCTCAAACTCTTAATCATAAGCTTAGCATAGCTTCTCAACCAGTTATCATTTTTTATAATTGTTTGTCAGAATTTCTGTTTCTTTATCATTAGGAACAAGTCTACAACTTAGACTTAATACATTTTTCCAGTGGATTCATAATCTACATGGGTAAATAGTACAACCTCTTTCAATTAGAAATGTTTCCAAATTCTGGTGTTATTTGAGAAATACTTTTAAAATATAATTTGGCCTGCCCAAAATTGTGAACATATTTTGGGGGACTCTACATAAGACTTGGTCTTTGAATCTCTGTATGTTCTCAGTATTTTCCAATTAGCAACTAGATTCTTGAGCAAAAGGGCAAGGAGGAGGATGGGTCTAGTGCTAATTCTTGCCTATGGGAAGGTGGTTAAAATTCTTAAAGAACAGGCTTGTCTGCTTTACAGTATGGAGTTTTCATGTGTCACATTGACCACACAGAAAGAAGTAAATCTTGTCCTATCTTATATCTCACTTATCCTTAATTCAAAGGGGGCGGGATGCTTCTTAAACAGAAAAAGAAATAAAGTATAGCAAAGTTTAGTTGAGAAAGAAATGACTACTTCTTTTACCCTAGAAAAAGAAATAGCAACATTGCATAAAATGGCTGTTTTGTCTTATTTACTGTTATATTTCTAATGCCTGGCCCAGAGCCCTGCACAGAGTTAGTTGCTCAATATGTATGAGATGAATACTCACTGAATTCACTAATGGAGATTCACTGAGATTTACATAGGAATTTTGTGCCTAATAGTAGAGGAAACAATTATATTCACGTAAATATAAATCATGTCTTTCTTTTTCTTATTCTCAGTATTTTCTATACAAGTTTCCCAAAGACGTGGACTCAGTTATCATTAAAGTGGTATCTGAAATGGCTTATCCATGTTCTGTTGTCTCAGTCCAGAATATCATGGTGAGTGCTGCTAACTTGCCAACCTTCTACTATAGAGCATTATATTATTCCAGAACAAATGAAAGAGAAGTGTGGGAAGCCTGCCATCTTCTTACTATGTGTCTCCCTTCCAAAACTACCCAACAATATGAACAGTATCTGCGAACACGAGTGGGCAGACTGTGTTTGCAGACACTAATTTGGAGAGGTAAAGCATAGTTAACTCTTCACCAAAATCAACAAAGCAAAGAAGGAAAGGAGGGAGGTAGGGAGGAAGGATCATAAAGAACCAGCAAGACCAAGCTGTGGGCTCCACAAGAAAACTAACATTGAACCTTACCATTTGTTCTGTCTTTAAATTTTTATTGTAACGTTGAGTTTTTTCTGTCTCCTGAGGTGTTAATGAAAATTGAAAAAAAGTGTTATACACCTTAAGACAATATTTTTATAGTTCTCTTCAATATATAGTGACTTTGACCTTAGAGGACAAGGCCCCAAGTCTTAGGAAGACTATGTCATGACTCTTCAAGGGGAAAGCTTTGCCTAGTTCCTGGCTAATAAGGATCCCCTGCTCTGTGATCCAAGCAGAAAGATGCTGATAGGGCCTGTGTGTGGTATGACATTGCAAGGCATTATGGATGCTTTCCTTTTTATTCCTCATGCATGCTGCAGTGCCCGGTGTATGACCTCGACCACAATGTGGAATTTAATGGTGTCTATCAGTCCATGACCAAGAAAGCTGCCATCACACTACAGGTGAGACATCGCTTCTGTAGGCATTCTTGCCAATGGCAATGCTCAATAGATACTCAGTGTACTGACTGGGCCAGCCACCAAAAGGGATGGCCATCCACGATGTGCCTAGGATCTCCTTCCTTTCTGATTGGTTTAAAAACTAATATGACTGACCAGACACGGTGACTCATGCCTGTAATCCTAGCACTTTGGCAGGCCGAGGCAAGTGGATCATGACTTCATGATTTCAAGACCATCCTGGCCAACATGGTGAAATCCCGTCTCCACTAAAAATACAAAAATTAGCTGGGCATGGTGGTGCATGCCTGTAATCCCAACTACTCAGGAGGCTGAGGCAGGAGAATCACTTGAACCTGAGAGGCAGAGGTTGCAGTGAGCTGAGATTGCACCACTGCACTCCAGCCCTAGCCGGCAGAGCGAAACCTCGTCTCAAAAACAAACAAACAAACAACAACAACACAAATCTAATCAAAGCCTGGGTGATGGTAGACAATGCTACTCTGCCAGGTGCCCCTTTCCCCTTGGCAATTATTAGGAGCCCATGGTGCAATGGGACATGTATCTGACAGATTGCTCAGAGAGGTAGAGCCGGAAGATTTCAGTCTACTCACTGGGGATGCCAATTTAGGGTGAAGTTTGTCAGATCCGTTTAAAGCAATTAAACATATTCTAATAATCTATACCAGTAACAGTAAGCAAATGAGGTCTTCAATTCTGAACAGAATGGACAGATTCAAAAGAATATGGACCATATTTGTGCAGCAGCTTATCTTATGGTATTTACAATTAAATTATTATTTCAATTGTAATTTTATAACAAAAATGTCTACATATCATGTAAGCATATTTTCAAGGAGATTTTGTCCTTGCATTGGGGGAGGTACTTACTTAAAATACCTGCAACTTGATCTGTTCCCTACGGTAAGGTGATACTGTTTATTGAAACACGCCAAGAATGAAGAGAAGTTAATTATAATTTAGGTATAAGACCTAAAATTTCTGTCAGACTTTAATTTTCAAGGACTTCAGATTTGATGTTCCAAATATTTCCTCTTGTATTTTAGTATTTCTTTCTTAGCATCCCCACATTATGTGATCTCACATAAAAAAGGACAGAAAAATAACAACAGTAGGGAACTTCAAATTGTACCTCATCAAGGACACTAAATGAATAAAGGGCATGAATATCAGTACCTCTCTTCCTTGGATGTGTTTGGCAATAAATCGTTCCTATTCTTTTGGGTCTATGCCTCAGTCTTGAGCCATTTTCTCAGTGTGCTGAACATGATACCAGAAGTTTGGAGGTGGCTTTTTTTTTCTCAGATGGAGTTTCGCTCTTGTTGCTCGGGCTGGAGTGAAATGGTGCGATCTCGGCTCACCGCAACCTCCGCCTCCCAGGTTCAAGCAATTCTCCTGCCTCAGCCTCCTGAATAGCTGGGACTACAGGCACGCACCACCACGCCCGGCTAATTTTTTGTACTTTTAGTAGAGATGGGGTTTCACTATGTTGGCCAGGATGGTCTCGATCTCTTGACCTCGTGATCCACCCGCCTCGGCCTCCCAAAGTGCTGAGATTACAGGCAGGAACCACCGCGCCTGGCCTGTTTTTTTTTTTTTTTTTTAAAGACAGAGTTGTAGAACTATAAAGGACCTTAAAGTTCATCTTGTCAACTGCAGTTCCTTCATGGATAAGGAAATGGGGACATAGAGAAACACACTTAGAGTAAGTCAAAGCCAAGATGATAACTGAGTCCTTTGCCTCCCTAACCTAAATTATTTCTTTAACGGCTGAGTGAGTCAATTTTAGAAAAATTATTTATCATTAGATTCTAAAATAAAAACTTAACATGTAAGCATTAGTTATTAAACATAGGCTGTTGACATATTATTTATATGGTGCTTATTACAGTTCTAAGCACTCAAGTAGGCACAAAATTGATTGAAATCAGAAATGTGTATCTGTTTACCTTAATTTCTTGGATGTAACAATTATCTTAGAGTAGATAATCTGGAGTAGATCATGGGTATGTGAAAGTCCTTTCTGAGGAGTTAGAGGGCAGGGGTGAACTTTGTTTTCTTTCTCTTTCCTCTTTCTTTCTACCCCCACCCCCATGGACTTTCCCCCTTCTAGCTCTTTCTTACCCACCTATCATAAAGTTGTTATGTCTTATGCAGAAGAAGGATTTTCCAGGTGAGCAGTTCTTCGTGGTATTTGTGATAAAGCCTGAAGATTATGCCTGTGGAGGATCTTTCTTCATCCAGGGTAAGAGCTAGTGAGGAACACTTAGCTACTTCAAAACACCTGAAGGAAGGGAGTGAAAGGAAAGCTGAAAGCTTCTCTCTGGTTCCCACTAAGCAAGGGTTAATTCCATCAGCAGTGACTGTGAAAGGCATCTGAGAGATACTTGAGAAAAAAACAAAAGATAGAAAGTAACAGATCTAAAGGTATTATTGATACCACAAAATGTCATTTCATACCTATCATCTTTTTCAAGCATTGTATTCCCTCAGATCATGGAAGATAAGTTTGCTCGGTTAGCCCTTTACTCAACAAATATTTACTACCATGAAGTAATGATCTTACACAGTGGATCAAGGTCCATTCCTTAAGATAGGGGTGGTAGCCAGTAATAATGGAGCTACTTACATTCATCAGTAGTCATTATTTCTACAATGATGTACAAGAAAAATTCAGCATTCTCCATCCCAGTGGCCAAAATTGTACCTTGCAAAATAGTAAGAAAGCCAACTGCAACAACTTATCCCAATGATAAGGGTTTATGTGAGCTCTTAGGCATAGTACAAATAGTTATGATTAACTACCCAGTAGCTACCTTAAGGGTAGAATAGGCTGATGACTGAAAATGTAGACCACCAGCCAGTGATTAGCCACATGTGACCAACACAAAATGTGTTTATGGTTGAGTGTGACACCATTTCCTTGGTGTTAATGTTTAGGTGAAATTTCTCCTAGTGTATTCTTTAACCTCTTGTTTATGTGGCTCCAAAATTTTGCCAATGTCAAATATTCCTTGGTAATCTACAAGCCCTTTGATGACTATATAAGAGGGAAAAATTTGCACTGGTTACAAATACACAAACCAAAGGAAGAGGTAGCTTCTATTTTCTTCAAGTGTCTGTGGATATCAGGGGAAGGGTCCACCCCTCTTCATTGGAGAAGGGAGGCTGCAATCTTATCTGCATCTGTTAGTGCTACCAAAATACACCCAAGCAAAGGCCAAATTGAGAGTCTAATGCTAGTCTCCTTAACCAAAAGGGATTTTAGATGGTTTGAAGGTTTAGGGGTTAGATATTCCTCCAGTTCTTGCTAAAATAAGATTCAGCAACTCGAGTTAATTCTGGATATTTTTTGAGCAACTGTTCAGACAAGAGACCCAAAAAATCATTATCTGATTCATTGTGCTTGTTTTTTGTTTGTTTGTTTGTTTGTTTAATCAGAAAAGGAGAACCAGACCTGGAATCTACAGCGAACAAAGAACCTTAAAGTGACCATTGTTCCTTCCATTAAAGGTCAGTGTTGGCTCCAGAATGCAGTGGAGAGATTCCTGTGTCAGAAAAATCAGTCATATAATTTGATATTACTGTCATCCTTCCAGAGAGATTTGTCATGAGAGAACTAAAGTATATTTACCTTAGAAATAGAAAAGCATTTTGTTAAATCCCTCCCAAAAAGAAAGGGAGCTCAATCCTGAAGTTGTAGACAGGCGGTCCCTTCCCAGCTGCTACTGGGAAGTCATCACTGTGAAAGGTCCTCACTGTGGATAATGTCTGGGGATCTCCAGTAGCAGTTTTGCTATGAACGAAAATTTCTTAGGACTTAAAAGTCGGTATGACGGAGGCGGGCCCTTTAAGCTGTCCTGTCTCAGACCTAGTCTTCTTTTCTGCCAAAGACAACCTGACCAAAGTTGTTTCTCTCCCTTCAGAATCTGTGTATGTGAAATCCAGTCTTTTCAGTGTCTTCATCTTCCTGTCTTTCTACTTGGGATGCCTGCTTGTTGTGTTTGTTCATTACCTGAGGTAGGTCAAACATTTCTAGAAATGTTAATCCTCTCTGCCTGTCTCTGTGTAATGCTTGAACCACAGACTTGACAGCCATATTGACTGGCTTCAAATCCCCTTAGCCACTAGCGGTGTGACCTTGGATACCTTGTGACCTTGGAGACGTTGCTCAATTCTCTGTGCTTCAGTTTCCTCATCCGTAAAGTGAGATAATAATTTACCCCACAGAATGTGTAACTCAATATACACATGTGTAAATCAATAATACACATTTAATAGGTGCTGGTAGAGTGTCAGTTATTTTCATAGTTAATTAAAACTCAACAAAAAGGCAATCTGTATACGAGAAAATATTCACTGTAGATGGTCAGTTTTTCCTAACATAGAGACTTAGAAGCAACTTTAAACATTCTATCAAAAAGTAAATGTAATGCTTAAAATAAATCTTGAGGTGCAACAAAAAGCAAGAGTAATGTTCTTTGATATAACATTACCAAGTGCTTTCCTGCTGTTTATAACAGGAGATTTACAATAAACAAATGTTCTTTCTCTTCTTGAACAAGTAAAGAAAACAAAGCTAGCATTGAGTTTTGAGACTATTTGCAAAATGAACTCCATCCATGGCTATCCCAGTGATACAACTACTTTTCTTAAGAATATGAGCCCATCTCTGACTCAAAAAATAACTCCCTCGATGACCTGTATGAAACTTTTGAGTTCAGATATTGCCTTCAAAAACAGTAGATGACTGCTGGCCACATCTAGGACCAATTTGAATAAAAAAATAATTAAGAATAATGAATTATAGACCATTGGAAAAAATAGTAATGTATGAGTCCCTGTTCATAAAGGAAGGAAGGGCCTAAACACCTGTGGATACAAATTCAGCGATTCAACAAATTTACGAAAACAGGTACCCATCAGGAAAAGGAGCCATTAGCAGATACTGATAGTAGAAGGGAGAAAGAACTCTTGCCTACAGCAAAATGCTAAAAGCTGGCTGGTAAATTTGGAGGATTGCTGGAGTTGGAAAATCATCATTTTGCAAGCATCATGTTAAAGACTAGATTTGCTTAAGAATCATCCATGAATGCCAACTCTAGGGTGCAGAAATCTGATGAGGGTGAAGATGAGCGCATGATCTTCAAGTGTATCTTCACAGATTGCTTAGTAGTTATAAGTGGAAAAAATAGTAGCTTTACAGTGAGAAATCAAACATATTGACTAGGTGATCAAAATTCTTATTACCAAGGAGAAGATGGACACTCTGTGCCTCCAGATATGACACTCTGAGAAGGACATGATGACACTTTTGCAGCATTCCAGAAATGCATATTTGGAAACTAATACATGGGGGGAAATTAGACAACTCCCAATGATAGACATTCTATTAAAATGTATCATAAGGGACAAAGAAGAGTTATGAAAGTATTCCAGGTTGAGGGAGATTAAAGATATGTTACAACGGAAGACAATACTTGATCTCAGACAGGAGACAGGATCTTACATTACACTAGTGGAAAAAGATACAGTAAAAAAATTATTGAGTCAATTGACAAAATTGGAATACAGATAGTAGATTAGCTAAGCATATCACATCAATGTTAAATTTGCTGAATTTGATAACTGTATTGGGGTTATGTAAGAGAATATTTTTTGAAATATTTAGGAATAAAAATTCAGGTCTTGGTTATATGCAAGTTACTTTCAAATGGTCCAGGAAAAAAAAGTGTGTCTATGTGTGTGTGTATCTTGTTACATATATATCATATATATTATATATACATACAAAAATTAACTCGAAATGGATCAAAGGCCTAAATATAAAACCCGAAGCTATAAAACTCTTAGAAGAAAATATTGGAATAAATCTTTATAACCTTGGATCAGACTGGTTTCTTAAACATCAAAAGCACAAATTAAACAATTTTAAAATAGATGAATTGGGCCTTATAAAAATGAAAGCTTTTGTGTTTTAAATAACAATATGAAGAAAATGAATATACAACCTACAAAATGGGAAGAAAATATTTGCTTTCTCTGTATGTATACATATAAATATATATATAGAGAGAGTCTAGTATCTATACTATATGAAGAATTCTTACAACTCAATGATAAAAAGACAAATAACCCCATTTTTAAATGGGCAAAGGATTTAAACGTAGAGTTACCTCATGTTTAATAATTCCACTCCTAGGCATATACCCAATTTAATTGAAAACGTATGTCCACACAAAAATTTGTACACAAATGTTCATAACAGTGTTATTCATGATAGCCAAAATGTGAAGACAACGAAAATATCCATTAAGTGCAAGCATAACAGTAAAATGTAGTATATCCATACAATAGAATATTATTCAGCCATAAAAAGACTGAAGTACTGATATATACTACAGCATGGATAAATCTTGAAAACATTATACTAAGTGAAAGAAGCTAGACACAAAAGTTTGCATGTAATGCAATTGATTTTTAATGAAATGTGCAAAATAGGCAAATTTATAGAGACAGAAAGTAGATTAGTGTTTTCCAGGGGATGGGGAATAGGGATTTGGGATTTCTTCTCTTATTTGTTCTTCACAATCACATTGCCAGATATTGAGTCCAAACTGCCCAATCCAGAATACTCATCCTTCCCTTTGATTCTTATATTCGTTATCTATTACAACAACAATGCTACATTTAAAAAACACACACACACACTTCAGTGGCACACAGCAATACATGTTTAGGTTTCTTCACAAATCTATGGGTCAGCTGGATGGTTCTGTAATCTGGGCTGGGCTCAGAGATCCCAGGTGGGTGTGATCATAGCGTGTGGTCCACTGGCAAATTAACTAGGAGCTAGCTGGGCTGGCCTCAGCTGCACTTGTCTATCTTGCTGAAGCAGGCTAGCCCAGGTTTATTTGTTTCCAAGAGAGACAGCAGAAGAATGCAAGGCCTTCTGGAGATGCAGGTTCAGAATTAGCACGTTACTTCCCCCTCATTCAGCTGGCCAAGATAAGTCATGAGGATAGTCTAGATTCAAGAAATGAAGACGTAGACTCTACCTTTTGGTCGAAGGAGCTGGAAACAAGGTGAGGTACAGCCATTTTGCAATCAATCTACTACAGTCCTCGTTTACTAGTTTTTCCTTTGTTCACCAGATGCCACCTGCCTTATCCTAGCTTTGTAAATCATTTAACTCCTTTAATGAAAAATCTTGTCAATTCACCAAAATCTAGTGCAAATGTGGGTAAAGCCTGTGAATACAAACACATAATCTAAACATATCATCTTCTATGAGTCCATACAATTTCTTTCCGGTCGATTGTTAACTAAAATTGTTAAAAAATGAACCTCACCACAGCTTCATTTGCCAGCTGTAACAGTCAAGCCAAATCATAACTCTTCTGGGGATGATGACAATATTCTAGAATTCGATAGTGGTGGGAGCTGTACCACTTTGTGAATGTATTTGGTTGGTGTGAAAGTAATTGTGGTTTTGCCATTATTTTTGAAGGCAAAAACCACAACTACTTTTGCACCAATCTAATATTAAAACTCACTAAATTATAAACTTTAAATGGTGAATTTTATGGTATATGAATTACATTTGAAAACTGATGAAAGAAGAAATGATGTATCTGCCTCAGAATAAAATTGCTGGGATATATGGTAACTCTGTTCAACTTTTTGAGAAGCTGACAAAATTTTCCAAAGTGACTGCACCATTTTACATTCCCACCAGCAATGTATCAGAGTTCCAATTTCTCCATTTCCAAAGACGCGTTTTTAAGAGATCCTAGCAGACAAACCCACAACAAAATCTATAGGGAACAAAGATGTAAAATGCCAAGGTTTTTGCTGTCTTAGCAGTATGTATATGTGCTTGTTTGCAGGTTTCAGAGAAAATCCATTGATGGAAGCTTTGGGTCCAGTGATGGTAAGAGCAATGCTTGGTTTCAATTCAAAATGGTGTCTCATAGTGTGAAAACCTTCCATTTCGTGCTTCTTTTACCTTTCTGCCTTTTGCAATTTACAAACCCTCCCTTGATTCCTATCCCACAGACTAGCCTAACCTGCAGTCTTTCTGTGGAAAGTAGAGCTAGTGAAAACCACTTCTATGGTTCAAGGGGTCCCAAGCCCTAGGCCATGGACTACTGCTACTGGTTCGTGGCCTGTTAGGAACTGGGCTGCACAGCAGGGGGAGATGAGTGGCAGGTGAGGGAGCATTGGCACCTGAGTTCCGCCTCCTGTCAGATCAGTGGCAGCATAAGAACTGTGCATGTGAGGGATCTGGGTTGTGTGCTCCTTACGAGAGTCTAAAGCCATATCCCACCCCCATCCCCATCTGTGGAAAAATTGTCTTTCATGAAACCAGCCCCTAGTTCCAGATATGTTGAAGACTGCTGCTGTAGTTGATAATTATTGACATGTGGGGCTCACACTAAAAACCTTTACTAGGAGTGTCCCTTGTAATCACAGATCATTGGTCAGCCATTCATCTTTTTTAAAAGTTTCACCTTTTCTAGGACAGAATTGATCATACCTGTCCTATCCCAAAGCTGATTTGTGAACGACAGTAAGAATGTATCGTATTGACTCTAATACAGAGTTTACTTTTCCCAAACTGAGATAGAGGCTTTTTTAAGTGTCTAGGAAACTGAAATATTTGACACTAACAAGTATAATAAAGAGTATAATAACTTGGGGGAATCCAGAGTAATTGAATATCCAGCGATTGTAATATATCCTTTCCTTCACTCTGAGAGTTTGTACGAAGGAATTCAATGACCTGATCTTTTTAACAAACTTAAAAATGTAAATGTCCACATTTTTGAAAAACCTAAACTCAGTGCTCATAAGTTATTTGGCATAGAGCAAGAATTTGGTTAAAAAGGAATATAAAGTGGAACTTGGGTTTCAAGTCATACATCACAGCTATTTAGATGTGTGTTTTCCACACTTAAATGAGGCCACAGAATCTTAGAAAGACTCAAACTCACTCCCTATCCCCTGCTACCAGGATTATTGCTCCCTTTACTGGAGAGTTTGCTTTTTTTTTTTAATGTTTGTCTTCTCTAATGTCAGCATGCCTGCTTTTCCAGCCACCCAAGCGCTTTGTTTTATAAACATTCAGCTGTCAATATAAAAGACTGTAAAAGAACACCTGCTGTCATGGCTTTAAAATGTTAAATGCTCCTTTCTCTTTTAGTCGTCAAATGTTTAAATGAATTTGTCTGCTCTCTGGATCTCATCTTTTTGCCTACATTGCCTCCAAGTTTTGTGATTAGTTTAGGCCTAGTTGAACTTAGATATACATCCACTTGATCGAATCCCATTGGGTAGCCTCTGAATAAATAGTCTGTTATTTTTTATTGTATGAGCGAAGTCATTTTATTACAATAATATTTATTAAAGGAATTCTGCATTCAGAAGGGTCTGCTGAACATGAAGTATAGTGGACAAAGCTGTGACTTGAGCCAGATCATTACCGAGGTTCAGGAAGGCTCTGAAAATAAACTAAGAGCTGGAGGTACCCTTCTGATGGTAAGCGGAAAGAAATGAGTGACCAAAAAGAGTAAAGATGCATCATTAAGATTCATGTGACTGCAAGTAAGAACAGCAACAGCAAAATATATCTCAAACATGCTTAATCAAGAAAGAGACTCCCGGCTCTGGAAGTCGAGCCGAAGGATGGACTTCAGGATTGATGAGTCCAGTGACTCTGGTCCATTTCCCTGCCATTCCCTTGGCTTCAATTTACTCCCAGGGCTGGCAGTGAGATGGGTCAAGGCTCACATCTTCACCTGACAACAGCAGAGGGATCCTTTTCAGAACCCCTCAGCAGCTTCTTGTGTTTCATTGGCCTAGAGTGAATTATACACTTATTGTTAAACTAGTCTCTGCAAAGAACAGATTTACCTACACATCAGATAAACCTTTTAGAATTAAGGTGAGGTCTTCTTCTCTAAGACCAGAGTTTCTCAAACTCAATCTTTTTGGCATTATGGGCCAGATAATCCTTTGTCACTGGGGGCTGTTCCATACCTTATAGGATGTTTAATAGCATCCTTCACCTCCACGCACTAGATTCTAGGAGTTGCCCATCCTCGGGGCAACTAAAAATGTCTTCAGGCTTGGTGCAGTGGCGCATGCTTGTAATCCCAGCATTTTGGGAGGCTGAGGTGGGAGGATTTTTGGGCCTAGGAGTTTGAGACCAGCCTGGGCAACATAGTGAGACTTTGTCTCTATAAAAACAAAAAATTAACAAAATTAGGTGGACATGGTGGTGCGCACCTGTGCTCCAGCTACTTCGGAGGCTGATGTGGGAGGATGGCTTGAGCTGAGGATATCGGGGCTGCAGTGAGCTGAGATCACACCACTGCACTCTAGCTTAGGTGACAGAGCAAGAATCTGTCACAAAAAAAAAAAAAAAATGCCTCCAGACATTGCCAAATGTCTTTTGGGGGACAAAGCTGTTTCTCCACCTCCTCCTGTTTGAGAACCACGGACCTTAACACATGAGGACACCTGAATAAGATACCAGCTTATGTAGGAAGTAGAGAATAGGAACATTCACCACAAAGGGCTTCGAAATAGGAAGAAAATAAGGAACCTTTGTAATGTAGACAGGACACAAGGAATGATGGCATCACCCCCAATGTCATGACCACTAGTGAGTCAAGACCTGGATGCTTAAACCAAGGGCAGAAGACAAGCTCTGCCCAACGGAATAACTAGTGATTTTTTTTAAAGCATCTCAAACAGAGCCTTGAGAAACCAACCAGGAGAAAGAGACAGAGGCATGAACCACATCTGGAAGCTAATGAGAGACGTGCAGGGAAGAAGCAAGGGTACAGAAACGTCTTTCTCTTCCAAGGCCAGGATCAGAGTGACCATGGGGCATGGGAATTTTAATGGAGCTCAGAGTTACAAGAAATGCTCTGGGTGCTTATGTCCAGAGAAAATGCTAGAAGCAGCTTCTGAAAGGGGAAGAGGATCCCGTTAGACTTAATATAGTGTCCACCCACACATCATCGTGGAGCTAGATATCTATGGAACTTAGCCTAATGTGTTCACCTTAGATGTGGCTGAAGTGGAAGAAATGGAGCCAGGTCCCTACAAGTTGCCAAATTGATGGCAGCTCTGTTGGCGTTAGGAAGGGTGCACTCAGAAGATCTATGGGCTACTCTGCATTTGTTTTTTTTTGATATGCCTGCAGTTATTTAATGAAGCTGTATGTGAAAATCTCAATGTTGGCTCCAACTACACTAAAAAGCAAAAGAACATGTTTCGTATTTGATGGATCAAGAAGACAATTAGACCCTGAAGCCTGAATGAGATGGAAATAGTGCGGGCAAAGAGCTGCTCCAGGGGCGTTGAATGACTTTTTTACTGAACTATGAATGACTGTCTAATCATGACTTAGTACGAGAGACAGGGCATCTGTGAGACTCTGAGGGGTACTACGAAAGGCTCTGTGCTCTAAAAACATTTCCTCCACTGGCTCTATCAGAGAGAAACCCCACATTTCACATCACTGTTAAAGAGCCTCTACAGAAATTCAGTTACCAGCTGAGAAGAATAATGAAGCCTCTCCAACAGGCCTCTGGGACCACTTGAGTTGCCACCAGGACCTAGGGTTACAGCAGAAGAGGAGGTTACTTTCTCAAGTGCAAGAGCCTGACAAGCCCAATCAGTTATAGATTTAAGAACGAAATAACCAACCCAATCGTTTCTTGGTTAGAGCCATTACTGAACCAGCCTCTTTGCCAAGAGTAATGTCTGGTAGGGAAAAGACAAGGAGAGTTCTGAGTTTGGAGGACTCAAAAAACACAGAAGCCTCAAATTCTAGCCCTAGATCTCTACTCTTCTTTTTCTAGTTTTCTTGTCCAGCTTTTCCTTCTAGAGGAATTTTACACCTATCTGCAAAGATGAATGGTTTTCTTCATTTTTTCTTTAACTATTGAAAGAAAACGTGGCACTAAGTTGGGATAGGTGGGCAATTGGCATAAAAATTAAATTTCAGCTGGGTGTGGTAGTTCACACCTGTAATCCCAGCACTTTGGGAGGCCGAGGCAGGTGGATCACAAGGTCAGGAGATTGAGATTATCCTGGTCAACATGGTGAAACCCCAATGCTACTAAAATACAAAAAATTAGCCGGGTGTGGTGGCACGTGCCTGTAGTCCCAGATACTCAGGAGGCTGAGGCACAGGAATCACTTGAACCAGGGAGGCCGAGAATGCAGTGAGCCGAGATTGCACCACTGCACACTCCAGCCTCGTGACAGAGTGAGACTCTGTCTCAAAAAAACAAAAAACATGGCAGCTAGTTTCCATCATTTCTGACTCCCTCTTCAGCTTCCACCCTCCTCAGTCTTCAGAGGCAGAATGAGACAAGGCAACCATAAATATGAACCCCCTGAAAGATGCAAACATGCTCAAAATGAAATGAAATTTTTCTCCTCACATAGGACATTTAACATAAAAAGCAAACATGCAAGCTTATCCTGTTCTATGTCAGTGAAGTAGATAGATGCAGGGGCTAAGCTCAGAGAAACACATATCAAAACAAGTTTCCTCATTAAGATGAGCTCATTCACAATCGTATGTGTCTGCTATTTCCAGCCAGAACATCTTGGTCTGTCCTATAAACTGATATTTTGCGTTTAATTCTGCTTTCTATGTACTATACAGTTAAATATGGATATGGCTTGCCTTCCCAGACCATGCTTGAAGTTTAGAAGGAAATGCCTTTAAAAGCCATTCTTAAAAGGCTTTAGACATAAGCAAAATGAAAAGAATGCTGTTATCCCATGTTGGCCAATCTCATATTTAAATGGTGCATGTAAAAGTCCACAGAGTGAAAACATTTTTGCATGCTGGCAATTGTATTGCAACGAAAATCTTGGTGCTCTTGTCCATCACAGAAGGCATGGTGTTGCAGCTGCCTCAAATTGAACAGAGCCAGCAACATCAAAACCAGATCACGCTCAGTGATGAGCCAGAGCAGAAAACAGAAATCGGTGATTCATCAGTCTGAACAGACCTACACAGCTGGCTTTGTCTTTTTAATGAAGTTGTCACCTAACAAAACAGTGATTGCTTTTCTTTGTGCTTGCTTTGATTTTAGTTTTTGGTTTTTGTTTTGCTTTCGATTACACACACACACACATACACACACACACACACACAGAACATTGGCTCCCATGAACCATTTTGACCTCCTGCTACAACTGAACTCCAGCATTTTCCTACATACACTTCTGCTTCCCATATCAGAGGGCTTCCAGTAACACCAAAATGCGCTATGTGCATGTGATATCAAAACATCACATTGTCATCTTAGTATATACAATTAAAACATCATTTTTTTATAAAAAGAAAATAAGTTTTCACTGAGACCAATACAATGAATCACTATCCATCCACTCTCTGAGTGACTGGGCAAACTGCTTGATCTCTCAGCATCTCCCTTTTATCATCATTAAAATATATGGTAATATTATATGATAAAATATATGGTAATGTATATGATAATATTCTCACCATTTTGTGATTTTAGTGTCATTCTTCATTTGCTATTTGCACATTTGAGGATTTTTTAAATTACATTTTAAATAAGGGACATAGATTACTGACTTAAAATTAGGAGCTTGGACCAGGCATGGTGGCTCACACCTGTAATCTCAGCACTTTGGGGGGCCAAAGCTGGAAGATTGCTTGAGTCCAGAAGTTCAAGGCCAGCCTGCGCCACCTAGGGATATTCTAGTTCTACAAATAATTTTTTAAAACTTAGCCAGGTGTAGTGGCATGACCCTGTGGTCCCAGCTATTCAAGAGACTGAGGCAGGAAGATTGCCTGAAACTGGTAGTGGAGGCTACGGTGTGCTGTGATTATGCCATTGCACTCCAGCCTGGGCAATAAGTGAGACCCAGACTCAAAAAATAAATAAATGAAATAAAATAAGGAGCTTGAAAAGAGAAAAATGTGAAATATACTGAGGGAAATGTAAAAGACTACAATAGCATCTAGGAACGAGAGCAACCCAGGGGTTCCATAAGACTCCCTGCAACGAATTAAACAGAAAGAAGACGCAGCGTGACCCACGCCAATGGGTAATCACTGGCAAGCAGTAGCTGCCAATCTAAATAGCAAAAGCTGTGTTTTTTTTTAACGTGAATTTATTACAGTGGAGACGCAAATGAACCTCAACCTCTTTGTCTCTTTAGAAAGGTGTTCTTGAGCACTGTATGAAAGTAACATATTTACTACTGGTGGTTCTTATTTGAAGGAAAATTCTTGTCATTTTTCAGTTAAAAAGATAAGTTTTCTCAAATATATACACAACAGAAGATTATTCAGCCTTTAAGCGGGGTATGCTGCCATTTGCAACAACACGCCTTCCATGGATGAGCATGGAGGATGTTATGCTAAATGGAATATACCAGACACAGAAAGAAAAGTACTGCATGGTCTCTCTTATATGTAGGAATCTTTTAAAAAATCAAATACATAGAAACAGAGGGTAGAACAGTGGATGCCAGGGACGGGGAGTGGGAGGAAATTAGGAGCTGTAAGTCAAAAGGTACGAACCCGCAGGTAGGTAGGATGAGTAAGTCTAGAGATCTAGTACACAGTAGGACGACTACATATAGTTAATAATATTGCATTAGATATTGAAAGTTTGTGAAGAGAGTAGATTTCAGGTGCTCTTATAACAATAAAAAAGAGGGAACTATGGAAGGTGATAGATATGTTAATTTGCTTAGCTATAGCAATCGTTTCACTATATGCAAGTAATATCAAAACATCATGTTGTACATCTTAATACATACAATTAAAAATCATTTTTTAGGCCAAGCATGGTGGCTCATGCCTGTAATCCGAGCATTTTGGGAGGCCAAGACAGGCCCATCACTTGAGGTCAGGAGTTCAAGACCAGCCTGGTCAACATGGTGAAACCCCATCTCTACTAAAAGTACAAAAATTAACCAGATGTGGTAGCATGCACCTGTGATCCCAGCTACTTGGGAGGCTGAGGCAGGAGAAGCACTTGAACCCAGGAGGTGGAGGTTGCAGTGAGCCGAGATTGTGCCACTGCATTCCAGCCCGGGTGACAGTGAGACCCTGTCTCGAAAAATAATAATAATAATTTTTTATAAAAAGAAAATAAGTTTTCACCGAGACCAATACAACAAATCACTATCCATCCACTATCTGACTGGGCAAACTACTTGATCTCTCAGCATCTCCCTTTTATCATCTTTAAAATAGTGATGATATTATCAACCTCCTAGGATTGTTGCAAAGTTAAAAGAGTAAATTCCTGGAAAGAATTTAAACGACCGTCCTACACAGTAAGTCTGCAATAAACATCAGTCAGTAGTCGTACAGGTACTACTGGTAGCAGCAATAGTAGAAGCTGCAACCATAAAGCTCTATGCTGTAACTACGGCCAAATCTGTTCTAAGTCAAAGAGAGTCATGCAAATTGCACACAACCTCTTCATGTGGCACTGTTAGTATGCCCAAAAGATTCGATCTCTCATACTTAAGAGTCTGAAGTTAACCTGTTTCTTTGACTTGAAGTTGGATGAAAAGCATAGATGATACGGATGTCATGTTACATACTTAAGCGTTAGCCCAAGAAAAGCCAGAAAACACCAAATTGCTCTAAAAATAAATTTATCAGGGGATCTCCAAGCCTAGTAACAGTGCCAGGGAGCATGCATTCTGAGGGCCACAGTCTGCATTTTGAAGGCCACAATCTGGGTGCTAAGAGCCCAGGGAACAGCTTAGGCTCTCAAGAATGCTGCATTAGCCAAAAGCCTTGCTGGCCAGCTGAGCCAACTCTTGGGTCTCCAAGGCCATTGCATTAGTCTTTCATCAAAAATAATTGAAGGGTAAGTCCAAAACCTGGCTAAAGGTTTTGAACTTACACTTCAATTATTTTTCCTCAAGGGGGAGATTAATGGACACAGAAAAAAAATTTTAAACATGATAAAAACCTAAAAAGTTGGCTTGCAAAATGGAATATTTTTATTGCCAACCAATGGAAATGATGGCTGCATCTCAGGAGAACTGATACATAAACACTGAAATTTGGATTTCACATAATTTTTACCTGTCATGAAACATTATTCTCTTTTGATTTTTTTCCCCCAATCATTTAAAAGTTTAAAAAACCCATCTTAGTTGACAGAAACAGGTGGCAGGCTAGATTCGGCATATGGGTCATAGTTTTGGTGACTCCTGTATTAGCATAAAAAGAAAATCAAACTTAAAATATTGTGGCCTGATGATTCAAGCTACTTAGAATTGTGTTGTGTTGATTTGTTTCAGCAACTGTACATAAAGTGTTTGCCTCTTTGCTTTTTTTAACAGGCTCTGGAAATATGGTGGCATCTCATCCCATTGCTGCCAGCACACCTGAAGGGAGCAATTATGGGACAATAGGTATGTTCTACCAGGTCTGTTCATGAAAGCCTTTCCTAATTCTCCAGAGAATATGACAGAAAGGCCTTCTAGCCACTAATAATTGGGAAAGTGGGCAAAGCAGTTATCCTATGAGATTGTCTTTTATTTGTAAGATGAGTTGGTTGGAGATTTGGAAGCTTCCTCCTAGCTCCAACTTTCTCCAGTTCTGTTGCTGCTTCTTGGCTCTGCTGGACCCACTTGTGCAGAATTCCTTCAGTGGTTGCCATCTAATACTAAGGCTCCCTAGGGACTCTTTCATATCCTGCCTGGGTTTAGGGCATGAAAGATGTGTTCCAGGGAGCCTGACATCAAATGACCAGTTGTTTCATTCTCAGGTTTCAATGGAGTAAGGGGCGATCAGAAGACTGAGGTAGTGCTGCAGGTGAACATGGCTGTGGCCTACCAACCCTTCATTTTGGTTAACTTCATAATTGAACCTGCTCACTGCCACCCAGTCATTCACGTAGCAAACCCCAGTGTTCCTTAAGTGTCCTGAAAAGAATGGAACCCTAGACCTGTCTTGTTAGGGTAGCAGCACATTGAGCTGCCTGCCCTTCTATATTGCTTGTGGACCTATGGATGGTGCTCCTTAAAATGTCAGTGTAGAGGGACTGGGAATCCTGTATTCCTGCCCTATTATTCTGTGACTTTGAGAAGCATGTGGGCTCAGTGCAGGCTACTTATTTTTAGTTCTGTAAGAACAGAATTTTTAAAAAACCATCTGAACAGAAGAAATAAAGCGGAAGGTAAGCTCAGCTCATGTGCTCATCAAGCTGCACAAATCCCCATCTGCTCTGGGAAACATTCATGGGAACAGAAGGATTCTTCTTCCTGAGAATGTTGTTTTCATTATATAATCATAGATATGGCATGTGGGCGATTTCTGTGTACAAATACTTTACCCATGAGAAATGTATAGCTGTTAGCTATGTGTGGGCTCACACATATATGCAATAGATGCTATACATAGCTATGTGCACGTGTATGTGTATATATTTATGTTCATATTTTAACATATGAAACATGAAATATAAGTACAATATTATTTTTGCATCCAAATAGTTAACAGAGCAGATGCCCTTAGATTCTAATATGTGGCCAGTCCCAAAGATAGACAAGTTAAATATAAAAACAAGAGAAGAGTAAAAATAAAAGTCCATTGAGAAGCAGTGGCAAGAAAGAACATGTCTTGTGAATAAGGAGTTCATTTGGATCGACACAGTGTTTCCTAGAATGAGTGTGCATTGTGCTTTTTGCAGAGAGGAATGGGCTCCGTAGGCACTCCATGGCTTTTGAAGGCAGACGAGTTGTCTCTGTTTCAGATGAATCAAGCTCCAGTCCTGGAGGGCCGATGTCCTCCCCCGACGGTGGGCCACCGGGCCAGTCAGACACAGACAGCTCCGTCGAGGAGAGCGACTTCGACACCATGCCAGACGTTGAGAGTGATAAAAACATCATCCGGACCAAGGTACCCACTCTGCCTCACCATACTCTTTGAGAGGGCAGAAAATTTGGCAGTAGAATAAACTTCAGCAAAACTTCAGTTTCCTTTAATTTTTTTCCTTTGGGGAAAGTCAAATTTCCCAGAAGGCTTAAATCAAATGTACCTACAGACTAAAAGCAATACTCTGTTAATTCCCACCTTTTTTCTCAAGGAAGAAAGTCAGTGCATTAAAGAGCACAGAGCATTAAAACACTCTCTAGGTCTGAAGTGGCTGACCATGGACAATAAAGGATGAAGGATCCAACCAGATGGAAGAAAAGATCCATTTGAGGGGTGTACTGGGGAAAGCTCCCTGGTTCTGTGCATATCATCTTTCAGGAGGAAAGCTCATTTCTTTCTGGCATGTATTTATTATTTTGTGTCATATCCAGTAAAAGATATGAAGGTGAAATGCACAGTTTCAGCCCTATATAATTCAAGAACCATACAGTGGACAGGGCTGAAAGCTGGAAAATCAATTTTTTTTTTTTTCTTTTTGAGACAGAGTTTCATTCTGTCACCAGGCTGCAGTGCAGTAGCACAATCTCGGCTCACTGCAACCTCCACCTCCCGGGTTCAAGTAATTCTCCTGCCTCAGCCTCCGGAATAGCTGGGACTACAGGCGCACACCACCATACCCAGCTAATTTTTTGTATTTTTAGTAGAGACGGGGTTTCATCATGTTGGCCAGGATGGTCTCCATCTCCCAACCTCATGATCTGTCCACCTCGGCCTCCCAAAGTGCTGAGATTACAGGCGTTAGCCACCGCGCCCGTCCCAATTCTTGACATATAAGAAGCACTCAAGACTCTCAGTGGTTGCCCACATCAGCCAATCCTTAATATTCCAGGGAAAATACTAGGATTTTTATTAAGGTATCATGGGAAAGCAAAATTAAAAGAAAATTCTTAAATAATTTTAATCAAGTAAATTTGATTTACTTAATCAAATTTAGTAAATTGGAATTTACTAATTCCCTTGAAGAATTTTAACAATTTTAAATTGAGATATTTGTTAAGTTTGCCTTTGTATCTCACACATAAAGAGCTGATACAGTTTTGCATTCTCTTTTTATTTGGCATTCCAGATGTTCCTTTACCTGTCCGATTTGTCCAGGAAGGACCGGAGAATTGTCAGCAAAAAATATAAAATTTATTTTTGGTAAGTAGATGACCAGTAGGACCATGATTCCCTCAAGTAAACATAAAGTTTTCTTTGTAAGAGCCACGAGCACTTAGGCACAAGGTTTTAGTGTTTAATGAGGTACACGGGTAGGGGATGATGCTACCAGCCAATGATAGGCAGACCTGCGATGGCCACCCACCTGGATGCGGCCTTTCTCCCAACCAAGAGGCTGAGCTGCCTTGCAAGGAACCTTCCCTCCCCTCAGAAACCCCCAAGCTGACTATTGCACTCTTGTGACAGCTCCTCCCATTATTTTCTCTTGAAGGATCCCTTTTAATTGCATACAGATCATAGAAGGAAATAAGGGACAATGGGGCCACATGAAATTTCATAGTGGGACCATTAATTTGGAACTGGGTTATCTAAAAGACACCACACCCTTTCATGTGATCTGTCATTCATTACTTGCACACTGATGTTTAATCTAACAACAGTCTAAAGAGATAGGCCCTCAAAAATGATTTGGTTAAACCAGAAGCAGGTATTACTTACACTGTTTTACAAATGGTTGTAAGAAAATAAAGAAAAAAGAAACCCTAATATTTGTTGGGTACCAATCTTTAACTGTTTTAAAAAATACATTTCAGTTAGTATTTTCAGTTTTTGCCCCTGCAACCTAACTATAAGCATCCAAGGGAAGATTTTCTTTACTTCTTTAATTCCCCTTTAGACAAGAAACTGTACCAAATGCCCCAGTGCAAGAGGGGAGAGGATGACTAGAGAAATGGGAACCACATAATCATCTTCTGGTTACTTTTGCAAGTTAATTATGGACTTATGGGGTGAAGCATTCTTTAAAAAATATTAACCAAAGACTCTACTGTTCATTTGAAAATAACTATTTCTTGATTTTTCTGCCTTGATAGGAACATCATCACCATCGCTGTGTTTTACGCACTACCTGTGACCCAGCTGGTCATTACCTACCAGACAGTAAGTGCTGCCCCAGCCCCAGAATCCCAGCTTTCTTTCTGCAGGGAGAGTCTTCACTATGACTGACAGAGAGAGGAACAACTTAGGATCTATTCAGGAATTTCCCATTGGGGTTCCAACTGGAGTTCACCATTGCTTCATCTTTTTTTTTTTTAGACGGAGTCTTGCTCCGTAGCCCAGGCTGGAGTGCACTGGCACAATCTTGGCTCACTGCAACCTCCGCCTCCTGGGTCCTGGTTCAAGCGATTCTCCTGCCTCAACCTCCTGAGTAGCTGGGATTACAGGCGTGCACCACTATGCCCAGCTAATTTTTGTATTTTTAGTAAAAAAGGGGTTTCACCATGTTGGCCAGGCTGGTTGAACTCCTGACCTCGTGGTCCACCTGCCTCGGCCTCCCAAAGTGCTGGGATTACAGGGGTGAGCCATCTCACCTGGCCTTTTTTTTTTTTTTTTTTTAAGATGGAGTTTCCCTCTGTCACCCAGGCTGGAGTGCAATGGCACAATGTCAGCTCACTGCAACCTCCACCTCCCAGATTCAAGCAATTCTCCTGCCTTAGCCTCCCAAGTAGCTAGGATTACAGGCATGTGCCACCATGCCCAGCTAATTTTTTTTTTTTTTTGTATTTTTAGTAGAGACAGGGTTTCACCATGTTGGCTAGGGTGGTCTCGAACTCCTGACCTCAGGTGATCCACCTGCCTCGGCCTCCCATTGCTTCATCTTTGACTTACCTTTCAATCTAGCTCCCAATTGTTTTATCACAAAGGGAGCTGCAATCTCTTGTATTATTTTGTCTGCCAGTCTAAAATTATTACCTTGTGCTCATTTAGTTATGATATCTATCAGCTGCATCTGTTACATAACACTCTGAGCTTTCTGATCATTATAGGATGATAAGTAGAGTAAATTAAGTTCCAGACCAAAACAAAGGAACCTGATAGCCAATCTAGTCTGTGCCTTCCCACTGAAGGTAAATATTTTTTGTAAAATTAAAAACAGCTTCATAGCTGGACACTGGCTCATGCCTGTAACACCAGAACTTTAGGAGGCGTAGGCAGGTGGATTGTCTGAGCTCAGGAGTTGGAGACCAGCCTGGGTAACATGGCAAAACCATGTCTCTACCAAAAATACAAAAAATTAGCTGGGTGTGGCGGCACACACCTGTAGTTCCAGCTACTTGGGAGGCTGAGGTGGGAGGATTGCTTGAGCCTAGGAGGTAGAGATTGCAGTGAGCCGAGATTCTGCCACTGCACTCCAGCCTGAGTGACAGAGTGAGACCGTGTCTCAAAAACCAAAAAAAAAGAAGAAAAAAAAGCTTCATGAAACTAACAAAAGATTACAGTAAAAAGAAAATATAAAATTTTTACAGCAAAAATAATATTAAAGTAGTTTAAGAATCTCCTTTCCTCCATAAAACCCTAGGCCAAGGTTACTTCAGTGGCCTTCTCTAGAATTTATTACACAGTAGAAAGTCCATTTGCAATAGCACAAAGCTGAAGTTATTTCTAATGCAGTGGCGCTCAGACTTTCCTTGCATTAAGGTCACCTGGGAAGCTTTTACAAATCCCAGTGTAAACCATGCCAACTAGGTCAGAGCTCTGAGAGTGGAGCCAGGCATCTGTAGTGTTTAAACCCCCAGTGATTCCAACATACGGCCCTGTTTGTGTGTTAAGGATCTAATAATATTTAATCCATTGCCACATTTATTGTGTAATGAAGACAGGGACTTCATGAGGTTTAAGCACCACTGTTTATAATCTAAATATTCTCTGCATACTTTGGGGAACCATCAGAAGATACACCTGGACTGTGGTTTGAAAAAGTTCTTGACAGAGATGCTGATAAACCAGGAAAGCTGAACACACATCGCCTTCTCTACCTACCTCATGTTTACCAGTTTTACCCAGAAGATGGGATAGCTCTATATCCCCTCTGCATTAATCTAGAAAATAGTGTGACAGTCCTGAAAGGCAGGTCCCCGTGTTAGCCTCCCTTCATAGTCCTTTCATCACGATAACAAAGGAAACGCATTTGGGTGAATTCCACCTTGGGGATGCATAAGGGGATACACAGAATGTTCCCGTTCAAAGCAAAATGGAAACTTTTTTGAAAAAAAGTGCCTGTGCTGTGTAAGGTGGTAGCTAATGGCCCATCTGTGCAGAGGAGTGCTGGTTACATTGTAAACTAGTGACAGTGCATCTCCGTGAGCCCTGTCTGCTCTTTGCGTCCGGCTGGGGCTCAGAGGACCTAGGAAAATCACATTTTCTCTTCTCTTGATTTTACAGGTGGTAAATGTCACTGGCAACCAGGACATCTGTTACTACAACTTCCTCTGTGCTCACCCCTTGGGCGTCCTGAGGTAAACCCAGTCCTCTGGTTGCCCATGAGGCATTTAGAGATGCCTTTCTGTCTAGTGTCGTGATTTTGGTTTTTTAAAATACTAAAAGCAACTGTGGAAAATGACCCCATTCAAGGGTAAAGAAGAACTAAATCAAGAAGTTGAGACCAGGTATGCGCCTCTCATTTCTGTATGTGGTTCTCAGGAAACATTCCTAAGCATACAGCCTGCTGAGATGAGGGCAGTGACATTTTTTTAAATGTCAGGTCTCTAGCTGTGGTGACATTTGTTCACAGGCATGAGCTGGCAGCCTATTGTCTTGTTTGATCTGCTAAACAACCTCATGAGCTAGACATTACTATGATCTCTATTTTTAGATGAAGACAGGTGAGGACTTGCTGAAGGTCCAGCTGCTAAGTAGTGCCAGGACTCAACCCCAGCCCTGTGGCCTCCCATGCCATGCTTAGCCACCAGAACTTGGTGACATGGGAAAAGCATTGCCTGGGAGTTGGAAGTCTGGCTTCTTGCTCCAGTGCTGACCCAGCCTTCGTTTCCTCAAATAAAGTTGCTGGCTATGATTGGTTGACACTTTTCTGAAATTTACAGTTAGAGAGCTGAATATCAACACATGCATGGATCTGCCTGTGAGATCTCACTCTCATGGTGTAGCTGAAACATTTGCCTGTCTTTGAAGCAGCTGTCTTTCCCAGGACTTGTACTATACAAATGCCATCGGGACAAAAGAGGATGGGAGGGTGTTAGGAAGCCAAGCAGGCATGCTTGAGAGAAAACAGGCACCTGTTATCACTGGCTATGTAAGCATCATAAAATGAAGGAGTTAGGTTAAAGAGGATTTCTAACACTTTTCTGATCCTGAAACCTTATGGAAAGGTTGATGGAAAACACTGATGCTGAGTTCACTCATTCCTTCATGCATCATGCATTCTCTGGGTCCCTTTGATGGCCTTGACTCTCTCATGGTCTCTCACTCATCCCTGTAGTGCCTTCAACAACATTCTCAGCAATCTGGGCCATGTGCTTCTGGGCTTCCTCTTCCTGCTGATAGTCTTGCACCGGGACATCCTCCATCGGAGAGCCCTGGAAGCCAAGGACATCTTTGCTATGGTGAGGAGAGAGTGGGTGCATGCTAGGAAGGGTTCATGGATCCAAACAGGATCTGCAAAGGGAAGGGACGTCTGGCTTGATGGTGTGATGATTTGTTACGTGTAATAAACTACATGAGGCTGGAAGCATGGGCTTCCGGATTAGTGAGGTGGTGGATATGGCACTAATTAGTATCTATTGACCACCCTTTCTCCTTTTTCAGGAGTACGGGATTCCCAAACACTTTGGTCTCTTCTACGCTATGGGCATTGCATTGATGATGGAAGGGGTGCTCAGTGCTTGCTACCATGTCTGCCCTAATTATTCCAACTTCCAATTCGGTAATTAGAACTTGTATCTACGATACAGATTTGAATCATGAGTTTTATCCTGGAACCTCCCAAAAATGCCAAAGTCATGCCTGTGAGATCAAATGGCACTTTATGTGAGTTGAAGTGATCAGCGAGGACCTCTACACAGGGTGTGGCCTAATACAGCAGTTAGATTGCTTTGCGATGAAAGTTATGGAAAACCCAGTTTAGGTTGGATTGAATAATAGGACGTCCAGATGTAGAAAGGGTTTGTGGTTGATTTATCTGGTGGCTCTGGCTTCATTTCTCTGTGATCTCTTTGATTGTACCCAGCCTGTATCTTGGTTTTATCCTCAGGGCTATCTTCCCTGATGGTGGCAAAAGTGGCTGGAGCAGGCCTGGGCTTTATAGCTCCTGCCAACAATTCCAGAGGAGGCAGCAAGCTGGCTTCCAGGAGCCTTCAATCAAGAGCAAGAAGCTGCTTTTTGAGAAAGCCACAGATAACATCCTTTCACAACTTAGTAGCTTAGACAGTCATAAGCCCTTTTTTTTTTTTTTTTTAGACAGAATCTGGCTCTGTCGCCCAGGCTGGAGTGCAGTTGCATGATCTGAGCTCACCGCAATCTCCACCTCAGGGGTTCAAGCGATGCTTTCCCCTCAGCCTCCCCAGTAACTGGGACTACAGGCATGCACTGCCACGCCCGGCTAATTTTTGTATTTTTTGGTAGAGAAGGGGTTTCACCATGTTGGCCAGGCTGGTCTCAAACTCCTAACCTCAGGTGATCCACCCACCTATGCCGCCCAAAGAGTTGGGATTACGGGCGTGAGCCACCGCACCCGGCCCCATGAGCCCATTCTTGAATCATTCTCTAAGCGCTGGTTAGCTCAGGCCCAGGTTGCTTCGCCAATCAGCAAAAAAAGGTGGGACTATCTTTAGACCAATCAGTCCCATCCCTGGAGCCAAAGGTGGGATTAGCTTTCCTGAAGCAAAGGGGCTGGGACAGTGTGCATTTCTGAATTGAAAGCGGGTAAACACTGAGTTAGTATTGAGATGCTGTTAAGAAGGAAGAAGGGAAAAACTGATGCTGCCTGGCAAGTAGCAATGTTCTCCATGCTCAAGGACGAGCGTTTTTTTAAATAGTCATTTAATGTTTGTGCTCTGGCTTCTGGTTGTTAACTCTGAGCACTACAAAAACATTTTTAATAGAGAAAACTACGAGAATAATATCATTCACCACTCAGAATGAACAGACATCAACATTTTAAAATATATGCCTTAGCTCTATTTCTTTTCTTTTCTTTTTTTTTTTTTTTTTGAGATGGGGTCTTACTGGAGTACAGTGGTGCAATCTTGGCTCACTGCAGCCTCTGCCTCCCAGGTTCCAGCGATTCTCCTGCCTCAGCCTCCTGGGTAGCTGGGATTACAGGTGCATGCCACCACGCCCAGCTAATTTTTTGTATTCTTAGTAGAGACAAGGTTTCACCATGTTGGCCAGGCTGGTCTCGAACTCCTGACCTCAGGTGATCCACCTGCCTTGGCCTCCCAGTAGGTCTACTTTTTAAGGAATAAAACACTGTGATAAAGTTGAGGTCCTGTTTTGATACACTTTCAAACTTAATCTCCTCCTTCCTCCCATAAAGGCAACAACCATGATTAATTTGACATTTACTTTTCTGGTTTGCTTTTATAATTTTTCTATATTTGTAGCAAATTGATAGTAGTTTATCTTACTCTGTTCTGCAGCCTTTTTTCATTCCAGAATATATTTTCAAGATTTATCAATATTATATCAAAGACATGTAGTTCACTCATTGTAAGGGTTGTCATGTTGTATAATAAAAAATATCACATTTATCAATTCCTCTATTGAACAGCATTTAAATGTTACCATATTTTGCCATTATGGACAATGATGTAATGAGCATCCTTACGTATGTAAGAGCCTCTTCATATGTATGTAAGAGAGTTTCCTCGGGATACCTAGAAGTACAATTTGTTAGTTACTTGGTTTGTGCGGCCTTTTTACCAAAAACTGACAAATTTCTCTCCGGAGCATTAATTCCCACTCCCAATAGCTGTGCGAGACTTCCTATACACCAGATAATTACTAACATTTGTTACTTTCAGACATTTAGTTTTCACTAGTTTTTGAGTAATATGGTGATATTGCATTGTTACAATTATATGCATTTCCACAATTCAAATACGGTAAGCTACATTTTATTTCTAGCTATTTTCCATCACTAGGCTATAAAGCTATACCTGTGCAGTAATTAATGTGGTTCTATTTCAGGGTGCTGAGAACAACCTCCCACACCCATCTGGAACTCATTTTATTGTCACACCGCCTGCACTGTCACCATTAGGAAATCTTTTGTTATTGTTGTTGAACGGCAGTGTCTAAAACGCATTACCCCTGCAAGTGGGGATAGTCGTTTGTTTATCATATCAGACACTCTTTTTCTGTGAAAGAGGAGTTATTTATTTCTTAGATGTTTTTCCTCCGTGACCTTAAGGGCAACCTTGGAGGGGTTTAAAAGTGGAGTACGTGGGGTCTGTCTAGAGAATGTGCCAGGAGGCTGCCATGTTAGAGGTCTCCACACAGTCTGAGGGTAGCAAACAGTCCATGGATTGAAGTGAGGGGGTACTCAGAGGCTGAAGGAAAATCTAGAAACTATCATCTGTCTGTCACCTACTGAATCCTGATCGTCTGGCTCCTCCTTTGGGTCCTCAGACACCTCCTTCATGTACATGATCGCCGGCCTGTGCATGCTGAAGCTCTATCAGACCCGCCACCCCGACATCAATGCCAGCGCCTACTCCGCCTACGCCTCTTTTGCTCTGGTCATCATGCTCACCGTCCTTGGAGTGGTGCGTCCCCCACCTTCTTCCACCTGGCTCTCAATAAGTGCCCCCCTAGGTCCAATAGACAAACAACAATCAGCTGAACAGGTTTGGATTAACCAAAACCCTAAGTTGATGATACACTTTCATCATTGGCCCACTCATGGCGCACTTTTACTTAGTTATTTAGTTGGTTCTTTTAAATAATGCATTAGGCACCTGTAAAACGACCACAGGATAATTTTAATATAAAGCTGGACCTGACTCTTGTGAAAGTGGAATAGGGGGATATAAGCTGACTGGAGAGACGGACTTGAAAAAACAGAAACCACCTTCTAAATGTGCGTGGACAACACATGCTGGCTGTTTTGGTTGTTGGATGCGCATTCACCCCCACTTTAGACCTGTTGCCCCTTCACCATTGCTGTTCAGCTGCCTCTCCTATTTCTCCCCTTTTCCATTTTTATTTGGCCCAGTAGCCACTCTTCTTTCCCCCATTCGCTGGGCAGTAAGATCCGTGGGAGTTTCCAGACTGGGAGAAAAACAGAATGTGCACACAGCTGTTTTTGACTCCTTACACATATGAGAGAGAGAATGATTTTGGTGAGTTTTTAAGGGAAAACCTCAGATGAAGGTAACTTCCATCTTTACTCCTAGGTGTTTGGAAAAAATGACGTGTGGTTCTGGGTCATCTTCTCTGCAATCCACGTTCTGGCCTCGCTAGCCCTCAGCACCCAGATCTATTACATGGGTCGTTTCAAGATAGGTGCGTTACCTGTTAATTCTTTACTAAACACACGAATCAACCTTAACGAAAAAGCAGACATTGCCTTTACTTATGCTGAATGAAAGTGTCACTGGTCACCGTGAACATATGCTCCGAATTCTATGCCATGTTTAATAGCATGTATTCTCTCCAAGAGCTTCCTCTCCCTTACAGGATAGCGATAAGTTTTACCACTAGTTCTATTTTCAGCTGAGAAACGAAGGTTTGCCACACCTCAGAGATGAGGTGTACTGCCAGTCCCTGGTTGCAAACACTTTATAGTCTGCCAGACTGTGACTTGTATTTGGTGAATGGTATAATTTCATACCAGTATTTCCACCTAGAGGAACATTTTTCAGTTTGCACCATTCAGAGGGAGCATTTCTCTAACCATGCTAAATGGCTGTCAAGAATGAATTATATATTTTCAGACTCTAGGGCTGGAAATTTTGAGACCAATTTGCCAATCTTAGAGGCAGGACACCTCTGAGCTCCCTCCAACTTATCAGAGAGCATTGAATGTTTTACAGAAATCAGCTTGCGATCTGCTGTTGGTCAGTCATCATATATGGGAACAGATTCAAGTGGTTTTAGAGCATTTAAATTTTTAAAAATCATTTTAAGTTCCAGGAAGTCAGACTTAAATATCCTTTTTTCTATTTCAAGGCAAATTATTGTACATAAACGTAGACAAAACCTCTGATATTAACAAAGCCCAGAACAAGAGTGCAAATAAAAGCCTGCATAGCATTGCATAGCATATATGTAAGAACATCAAAGTTATAAAGCAGATTGTAAAGCTATTAAACACATGAAAGGAGGGAGGGAGGGAGGGAAGGAAGAAAAGAAAGAAGGAAGGAAAGAAGGAAAGAAGGGAGGGAGGGAGGGAAGGAAGGAAAAATATACCTTCATTGCAACCTAGAAGGCCTAGTTTCAAATTTAGAGTCCTTGGTTCCTCAAAGAATACTTTTTTCCTACCTCTGGTTATGTCTTAAGGAGTCTCAAAGGTGTGTATGTGGTACCCTTGCCCGACATCCGATATTCATCCACATCCCCAAAAATAGCCACCGCTTGGCCATTCCCTGCCCCTAGAGGTGTGCCCTAGTGCTGCCATCTACCCTCAGGAAGATAGACAAGGGAAGGGAAGGGGGCTATGCAGGCCCTAGAGCAGGCTCGGAGCCTTCTGGGCAGGTAGACACTTCTGAGGCCTCAGAGTTCAGAATTTCTAGAAGGAAAAGAGGGGTCCCTTGGCCCTGCAGACTCCCCACTCATGAGGGAATGAGGCATCTAAAACATGGGACCCTCTTGCCCAGATCGAAGAGCAATTCTACATAAACGAATGGCTTTAAGCCTAGAAGACCAAATAGAAAAATTGTTCATTTTCAAAGGTTAGTTCTTTTGCCGTGGTCAGTAGATTGACCTTTGGCACGAACATAGCCAGTGCACCTCCAAATCCCCCAGTGACTTGAGCCAGTTGTGTAGAACATTTGGCAGGGCACGCTGGTCGTGCTTCTCCACCAGACAGAAGGTAAGTGCAAACATAGAAACTAAACTTTCAAAAGGAAAATAATTGGGAGCATCGTTGTTCTGGTTTCTTCCAGAGCTGGAAAAAATAAACTTGAGTGCAGATATATGCAATGGTAGTGACCAGTAATACATAGGGGAGCTTTAATATATTTATACCACCTTTGCCTTATGCAATTTTGCAATGCTTAATTATCTATCTTATCTTTTTTTTTTTTTTGAGACGGAGTTTCCCTAGTTACCCAGGCTGGAGTGCAATGGCGTGATTTTGGCTCACCACAACCTCCGCCTCTTGGGGTTCAAGCAATTCTCCTGCCTCAGCCTCCCAAGTAGCTGGGACTACAGGCACGCGCCACCACACCCAGCTAATTTTTGTATTTTTAGTAGAGACGGGGTTTCACCATGTTGACCAGGATGGTCTCGATCTCTTGACCTTGTGATCCACCCGCCTCGGCCTCCCAAAGTGCTGGGATTACAGGCGCACCCGGCCTATCTTATCTTTGAAAAGAAGTCATTACAGATGTACCAGAGCCAAAAGAAAACTTTCTGTTTTGTCGTGACAGTGATTGTGTCTAAATTTAGTCCAGAGGCAGGAAGTTGGATTCCCGGATATGGTTCAGCTGACTCCAGCCTTTCTACCCATGTCATAAGCTGCCTCTGCTTTCTAATCACATGTCCTTTTTCTGTGGCCCTTCGGGCTACACAAGAAAATAAAGGTGGACACAGGAGAGGCAGCAGCAATGAAGAAGAACATTTCATCATTAGCTCTCATAAACCGGAGAGCTGCTTTCCCAAATCACTACTGTGTCCCCCAACTCAGACCTCTAGAAAGGGACCTCAGGAATTTCTCATGGCAGAGGCTGGATGATAAATTGCAAGCAGTGCACGAAAGTAGACAGGGAGAGAGAAAACCCTTAATTCGCTCTTCGAGGAGTTGAAGACTTCTGAATGAGACAAGCAGAAAGATCCTGTGTTCTTTTTGACAAGTAAACATCACCTTTACAATCAGAAAGCAAAATTAAAGTCGTCCATCTTGAGAAAAAACAAAATGACCAGTAGTTTACATGTTTGGTTACTTTCTTACACATCTCTCTGTTTTTCTCCTTTCTTCTCTGCTTCCTACTGATTCAGATGTGTCTGACACAGGTAATGTTCAGCCACCTTTCCAGGGGTCTAGATTGTTTTTTGTTTTTTTTTTTAATCAAAGTGACCCACCTGGCTGTCCGGCCAGCTCTGCTCCCTGAACACCCTCTTGCAGGCTGGGCAAGCTCCGTGGGGAGAGAGAAGCCAGAGAGAGGGGTGGCTGCACCCACCCCAGCCTGCTCCACGCCTCTTCTGAAATGCCACAGAGACAGGTTTCATCCTCATGGTTAAATTGACATGGGGGTAACCTTCAGGAGGAGTAGGATTCACAACAGAGCTGAGATCCACAGTCTCGAAAATGTTTGCTTTGGGCAGACCCAGGCAGGCATTCGATGTCTATGGCGTGGACAGCTCACAGAAACACAGCCTGCCTTTGACCCTGACTGTTCATGTAACATTATAACACACACACTGGCTGCATTTCATATCATCCTTTTAAACTGTGTTTTAAAAAACGTTCCTGTCTTTTTCTCCCCATCTTAACTTACTTTCCCTTGAGGATCGTTTCAGTTCAGATCGACTTTCTGAGCATGCTCGGTAGAGCCTAGGAGCCTTTAGCTCAATTGTTACTAACTTATAACTGCATTGAGAATATAGAGCCAAACCTTTACAAAGATTTCCCATCCTCTAGAGACATGTCGTGGGTGCCCTCACATCTCTACTATAAAGGACACTCACAACATCTCTACGATAAAGAAAACACCACCAGGGTAAACTGTAAACAAAGGGAAGACTAGCCGAAGGAGACAGAATAAGGGTCGGCCGGCCACCATGTTATTTGCGAGTGCTAGTTGCTTGTGTCCATCTTCCTTGCCTTTCTACTGTGTGATGCATGGATGTGGCATCCCTCCATGACAATATCATTTTTTCTAAGCAGATACTTATTGCACACCTATTAGCTGCAAAGCATTCCAATGCATTTTAATGAAGTGAGGATGACATCATTCTGGCCCAAAAGCTTGGGCCACTTCAGAGTATTTGTATTTTCTCTGACTAAGCCTTCTCACCATGGATTTGTGTTATCAGCAGATATGGGAATTTTCCGGCGGGCTGCCATGGTGTTCTACACAGACTGTGTCCAGCAGTGTAGCCGGCCTCTGTATATGGTACGTGCATGTTCCTGTGTTCTTTGGCCTTCTCCCAGAAAGTAGGGGAATAGTGGGAGGGACAGGCTTGGGGCAGTCACTCAGGGCTCTGAAAATCAAGAGAGCCAGATGGCTGAGGGTGGCTGAGGTCCAGTTGGTGGGGGAAGGAGTATGGTACTTACTTTTTTTCATAAAAGTCAAGCTAACATGGTCCCATTTTAATAAACAAACTATTTTCTAGTATATAATAAAGAAGAAAATATAACTATCCAACTGTTAAATAGTGATCATTACAGACACATGCTGGGGACTAACACACACTGGGGCCTGTTGGAGGGCCTGGCAGGGCGTGGCATGGAAGGAAGGAGAGGATCAGGAAGAATAGCTAATGGATGCTGCGCTTGATACATGAATGATGGGATGAGCTGTGCAGCAAACCACCATGGCACACATTTACCCATGAAACAAACCTGCACATCCTGCCCATGTACCCCTGAACTTAAAATAAAATTTGGAAATAAAAATAATCATGAAATTTAAGCAAAATAAAATAAAAATAAATGAACAGTGATCATAGCTATGGGGAGGATCGAGACAAAGTACCCCCATAAACAACCATCCAAAGAGGTACCCCAGTGGAAGTGAAAGGGCACACCACTAATAATCCCCCCAGGACAGCAGGGGTAAGCCAGGACTGTCTCGAGCAAACTGGGACACATGGTCACTCCAGTCACTTTCATTAGGAACTTCCACTTCCACATTATGCATTTCTGTGTTGTTTGATTTTTACAATGAGCAAGAATTTTTTTATAACTTGTCCTTATTGCTTGATGGTTGAAATATACTTCAGTGTATTATACATTTCTATAGTGAGCCCAGAGGTCAGGGCCCTGGTCCCAGCTCTCTCATGGCTCTCTGGTCAGTGATCTTGGGGCTACCTCCCTCCTCTGAGTCCACTGCCCCAGGCTTTATAAAGTGCTGCAGTCAGAACTAGTGATGCTAGTATGGCCTGTCACACAGGGATTTGGTAAGTACCTACTAATCCTTTATAATCAGAATATTTTTACATGAAGGAATATGCAAATCTGTTAACCCTCTAGAGCTTGGGCAGGAGCTATAAGCACTAACTGAGGGAATTGAGGCTGGAGGGTTTATTTAGGTGAGAATGAAAAAGTCCATTAGGACTTGTATTTTGAGAGGCAAGTTCTCCTGCTTACCTGTGAATTAGGAGAGGCAAGTAATGTTTTTGTTTTTCATGTTAATTGATGGAGGCTTCCTTTTTTTAAGACTTTATATTTTTTAGAGCAACTTTATATCCACAGCAAAACTGAGCAGAAGGTTCAGAAATTTCCCATATGCCCTCTGCCCCTACTCCCCACACACACAGCCTCCCCCACTATTGACATTCCAATGGTACACTGGTTACAGTTGATGAGCCTACACTGACACATCATAACTACCCATGCAAAGCTTACATTACATTAATGTTCATTCTTGATATATGCTTATGGGTTGTGACAAATGTGTTGACAGGTACCTACCATTATAGTATCATGCAAGACAGTTTCACTATCCTAAAAATCCTCTGTGCTCAGCCTATTCATCCCTCCCTCCCTCTTAACACCTCACAACCATGAATCTTTTTTCTATTGGCACAGTTTTTCTTTTTCCAAATGTAATTGGTATCATACAGTATATAGCCATTTCATACTGACTTCTTGCACTTAGTAATACGCAATTAAGTTTCCTCCATGTCTTTTCATGGCTTGATAGCTCATTTTATTTAGCACTGAATAATATTCCATTGTCTGGATCTGCCACAATTTATTTATTCACCCACTGAAGGACATTTTGGTTGCTTGGAAGTTTGGGTAATTATGAATAAGCTGCTATAACATTCATGTGTAGGTTTCTGTGTGGACATAAATTTTCAACTCCTTTTGGTAAATATCAAAGGGAGCTGTTGCTGAATTGTATGGCAATCATATATTTAGTTTTGTAAGAAACTGCGACACTGTCTTCCAAAGTGGCTGTGCTGTTTGGCATTCCCACCAGCAATGAATGAATGTTACTATTGCTCCACATCCTCGCCAACATTTGGTGGTGTCACTGTTTGGGGATTTTAGCCATTCTAATAGGTGAACTAATGCTTTTCTATGAAGTTATTTCCTCCAAATTGGATGGATCACCTAAAAGATAAAGAATTGCTAGTTTTAAATAGATGAGCGGTTATGCAAATTAAACTATAATCAACTCTCTCCTAAAAGTTTTAAGTAGTATGCAAAGAACAGGGACAGACTGTGAATAAATTTCTGTCAGAGTAATTGTTATTTATTTATTTATTGAGACAGAGTCTTGCTTTGTCACCCAGGCTGGAGTGCAGTGGCACAATCTTGGCTCACTGCAATCTCCACCTCTCAGGTTCAAATGCTCCTCAGGCTTCAGCCTCTTGAGAAGCTGGGATTACAGGTGTGTGCCACCATAAGTGGATACTTTTTTGTATTTTTAGCAGAGAGGGGGTTTCATCATGTTGGTTAGGCTGATCTCAGGTGATCCGCCTGCCTCAGCCTCCCAAAGTGTTGGGATGACAGGCGTGAGCCACCGTGTCTGGCCTATTGTCCTTTAAAATGGACCTTTTCTCCCTATTTTCTCCCCTACAAGAGTGTATATTGCAGACACACAAGTTTGAGAGTTTCAGGACCCCCTTGGAACCAGAATAATGGGTACAAAACTAACTCCCTACAGCTGAGGCCTGAAAGTCACAATAGAGGCTACCAAGTAGTACTTTCCCAAAAAACAGTCCTCAATTACACAGTACCAGTGGCAGAGTTCTGTTAACTACGAAGTAATCAGCACACATACCGCCAGCCTCCCCGCTAAGAAGTGGTCCCATGGGCCAGCTCCACTAAACATTGGGGAGAAATAGTCAGCGTCCTGCTTTGCTGACCACATTTTCTTTCATAGGGATGAGGCCAGGTCTATTTGCAGTTGGAAGCCTTGCCCTTTAGTCCTTGTATACGATTAATGTCAGATCATAGGGAAGGCTCTCTTAGATCCATAGGAAAATTTTCTCACCAATGCAATTGTTTTCCTACAATTGATGCTTCCACTACAGTAGCTTAAAAGTAAAGTAGGGTGTGCAGCCTCTCGTTTGATGTTTTCTTTCCTCTTTTCCAGGATAGAATGGTGTTGCTGGTTGTGGGGAATCTGGTTAACTGGTCCTTGTAAGTAGTCTTATGAAAACATGTTTTTGCCTTTATTAATGTTGGTAACCCTGTGGTTTAGCTTTCCTTGACTGTCATTTTTACAGAGAAATCTGAAATTAAGGAGAAGGTAGGACTGCTTGTTCTAGAGACTCAAAACAGGTATTTTATTTCCTGCAAAGAAGGCAGTAGGACATTCTCGTGCAACAATTGTAGCCTCTCTTAAAACACTGATGTATTGAGTTCATTTGCTCAACAAAACAAACATCAAAACTTGTTAAGTCTATGTGGATACATTGGATAGATGGATAGATAGATGGATAGATGGATAGATAGATGGATAGATGGATGGATGGATAGATAGATAGGTGGATAGATGGATGGATGGATAGATAGATAGATAGATAGATAGATAGATAGATGGATAGATGGATGGATAGATAGACGGATAGATAGATAGATGGATAGAGAGATGGAGAGATGGATAGATGGATAGATGGATGGATGGATGGATGGATGGATGAATGGATAGATGATGGATAGATGGATAGATGGATGGATGGATGGATAAATAGATGGACAGACAGATGAATAGATAGATGGATAGATTAGATGGATAGATAGATGATAGATAGATGGATAGATAGATGGATGGATAGATGGATAGATAGATAGATGGATGGATGGATAGATAGATAGTTATGCCAATGATTGCAAACATGCAACATAGCTTTAAACTATTTTGCAAAACTTTCCATAAAGACTACCTAGTAGGCCTTCTTTTCTGTAGAAATTTTTCTTTCTGTGTGTGTATGTGCCTGTGTGTGTGTGTGTGTGTGTGTGTGCGCGTGTAGCCCCTCTTTTCTTTCTTTCCCTCTAGATCTCTTTCTTTCTACCTATATCATTCTTCTTCCTCTTTCCCCATAGCCTTTGTTCCTCACATGGCTCAAAATAGAACAGTACAACAGATGTATAGCCAAAACTACTTTGTGCAACCTATTCTCAATTTAAACAGTTGAATGAGTGAAATATTTTTTGATCACTCAAAAAATAAGTAAGTTTAACTACTTTTATTTGTGGGTACTAGCTGATGAGCTCCTCGGGGTCAGTGGCCTTTGATTTAAAAAAAAAAAAAAAGATTCTCTAATCCCAGTGAACATTAAGGAATGAAGAGGCATGCCTTCAGAAGAAGCCAGAATCAAGTCATGAGAATCTGAGTCTTATTTCAGGGGCATGTGCTTCGGAAGAAGTTTTTCATGTTGTCGCCCCAGGGATTGCCTCAGGATAAGATGCATACTCTTTAAGGATTCCTCCTTTACTTGGGGGCAGGTCAAGATGAGAGGATTCTTGGGCAATGGTCTCTTCTTGACCACGCCTCTAGCAGACTGCACAGTCCTGGTGGCGCTGAAAGAGAGGGCACTGGGAGGAGAAACGGGACCAACTTCTTGATAATGAACAGCCTTTGACTATGACCCCAGGGACACAGAATCACCTGTCTTTTCTCTGTCTCTCACATAAGCAAAACCAAACCCATGATTTGCTCACAAGACAAGGAAATGACCTCTCTGCATAGACAGCTCTGTGGAACAATAGGGGCCCTAGAGATGAAGGCGGTGCAATGACAGACATACACCGTGATTATCTGATCATGGACTACCGCCTTCTCAGTTGCTCCATAAAGACATGGAATGATTTCCTATGAATGTTATTTTAAAAAGAATTACGTTCATATGGTCCTGAAGAAGAAAAATGGCGTGTGTGCATACATATGTGTGTATTTATATATAGGCATAGAGATGTGTGTACATACATATGAATATATATATGAATATATATATACATATGAATATATATGATATATACATATGAATATATATCATACATACATATGATATATATATCATATATATATGATAAAGCAAATGTAACAAAATGCTAATAATTGGAGAATCTGAATGAAGGATATACAAGAGTTGCTTCATATACTAAAGATTTCAAAATCTGGGAGGAGAAAATTTTCCCTATTATACAGAACAAAGTCATTTGAGGCTAGGTGCAGTAGCTCACACTTATAATCAAAACACTTTGGGAGGCTGAAGTGGAAGGATTACTTGAGCCCAGGAGTTTGAGGTCAGTCTTGGCAATATGGTGAGACCCTCTCTCAAAAAAAAACAAAAACAAAGTCAGTTGGAATTCAAAATGAACAAAAAGAGTCCATTAATAGTAGCTTTACACTTTAAATACTTAGGAATAAATTTTGAGAGATGTACACAATCTTTCTTTACAAAATGTAATTACCAGCTGGGCATTGTGGCTCATGCCTGTAATCTAGCAGTTTGGAAGGCCCAGGCAGGTGTGGATCACGAGGTCAGGAGATGGAGACCATCCTGGCTAACGTGGTGAAACCCCGTCTCTACTAAAAATACAAAAAAATTAGCTGTTCATGGTGGTGGGTGCCTGTAGTCCCAGCTACTCAGGAGGCTGAGGCAAGAAATCGCTTGAACCTGGGAGGCAGAGATTACAGTGAGCCGAGATGGCGCCACTGCACTCCAGCCTGGGCAACAGAGCGAGACTCCGTCGAGAGAGAGAGAGAGAGAGAGAGAGAGAGAGAGAGACAGAGAGAGAGAATGTAATTAATTACCTTATCAGGAGCCATAAGGAAAATTTAGCTAAATGAAGAGACTTCAGATCCTGGGTGGAAAGATTATTGTAAAGATATTCTTTCTCAAGGTAATACGTAAATTTAAAGTTAGAATAGTATTTAAGTTAATAAGCTTTTATTCTAATATTTATTTGCCTAGTTAGGCAAAAATTCCAAAGATCTTTGAAAAAGAGATGAACAGAAGGAAGGAGGGGCAGAGGTGACTAGCCCAGCATTGTCCTGTAGAACCTTCTGGAGTGATGTAAATGTTACACACATAAGGTCCAATACAGTAACTGTTAGCACATGGATACTGCAAACTTGAAATGTGGCTAGCATGACTGAGGAAGTAGATTTTCAATTTTATTTAATTTTAATTAATTTAAATTTAAATAACCACCTGTGGCTACCAAATGGAACAGTGCAAGCTAGCCTAATCAGATAATCTAGCATATTATAAAACAATCATAAAAGAGCGAGGCACTGATCTAAAATTAGAAATTAAAAATATGAGTCAGTGAATCCAAATGGAGGACAGAAACCCAACTAGATAGAGAGATGGAGAGAGATATATATATATGGATGTGTATTCATTAAAAACCATTTCAAAACAAGGAGATAAGGAAGAATTATATAATTAAGGGCATGTTAACAAAAGAGGAAAGATGAGTGTTTAATTCAATTATGGAAACTTTACATGCTTGTTAGAAATGGATGCTTGGAAGAAAGTGTAATAAATTGGAAGTTATTTATATAGGCAAGACACCATGGCTCATGGCTGTAATCCCAGGGCTTTGGGAGGCTGAGGCAACAGGATGGCTTGAGGCCATGAATCCAACACCAGGTTGGGCAACGTAGCAAGACCCTGCCTTTACAAAAAAAAAAAAAATGTCAAAAGTTAGCTGGAAGTGGTGGCATGTATTTGTAGTCCCGGCTACCAGAGAGGCTGAAGTGAAAGGATCACCTGAGTCCAGGAAGTGAAGATTGCAGTGAGCCGTGATCGCGCCACTGCACCCCAGCCTGAGTGAGGGAGCGAGACCCCAACTCTTAAAAAAAAAAATACTTACATGTTAAAGTATTTTTTAAAAAATCTGTTGCATCACGAGGTAAGAGTTTAAAAAAATGAAGTTAACTAAAAATAAAAGTTTTTGTTTTAAAAAAGAAAAACCTGCCCCTTCCCCTTCAAGGGGCTGGGGCATTGGAAAAGCCAATAGCTTTACAAACCCACCTTCAGGGCTGCCCGCATTTCTCCCACGCCCGCAGCGCCCTCTTCGGATTGATATACCGCCCCAGGGACTTTGCTTCCTATATGCTGGGCATCTTCATCTGCAACCTGTTGCTGTACCTGGCCTTTTACATCATCATGAAGGTAAGAGCGGGCGCCGGCAGCGGCTGCCTCGGCCCTCGGGCGGGCACAGGCGGAGTCCCGCGAGGCCGCATCTGGTCTCTACCGACAGCTCCGCAGCTCCGAGAAGGTCCTGCCAGTGCCGCTGGTCTGCATCGTGGCCACCGCTGTGATGTGGGCTGCCGCCCTCTACTTTTTCTTCCAGAATCTCAGCAGCTGGGAGGTAAGAGGCTAGTTTTCTTCTCGAAGAACTCCTCTCTCCAATTTGCCGTTTTGGCCTTTCTACCTCTCTCTCTTAACGTGTTTTCACTGTGTCTAAAATGAAAGTTTTCTCTACAAGGGATGGTTTTTAATAGCCACACATAAATGCACAGTAACTGCATGTGGTTATCATTCTCAAGATGGCACTTTATAAATCTGTAAGCACTGCAGACGCTGCCGACTTGGTCTTCATTGCGTATTGTATTAGGGTGCTGGTCCCAGTGGATGCTTAACGTGGTCCAAAGTCTTGAGTAGTGTTCATCTCCGCAACTTTCTCATCATCTCCATCCATCAACAAATACCCAAGTGGGAGTGTCATTATGTCCAGTCTATAGACAGCAGAGCCCAGGACTAGGAAATTAGTGGTATATCTGAGGCACAGAACAGGAAGAAGTCTTAGCATTCCAGCGGAAGAGTCACCACAATAGATTTTAGAACACTTCCGTCACTCTGGAAGGAAACCTGACAGCATTAGCATTCACTCTTCACTTCTCTCTGACTCCTTAGCCCTAAGCAACTACTAAATCTACCTTTTGTCTCTGCGTATTTGCTTATTCCAGACATTTCATATAAATGGAATGACATCATACGTGGCCTTTGTGTCTGGCTTCTTTCCCTTATGTGTGCTAGGTTCAAGCACGTTGTAACATACATAGTACTTCCTGTCTAGTCATTGCTGAATAATAATCCACTGTACTGATATGCCGCATTTTACCCACCTGCTCATCAGTTGATGGACATTTGGATTGTTTCTATTTTTGTCTTTATGAATGATGCTGCTGTGAATATTTGTGTACAAATTTTTTTTCTTGAGGTAAAATATACATATAAAATTTACCATTGTTACCATTGTAAAATGTGCAGTTCAGTGATAATAAATAGATGTATATTCTTTTGTTTTTCCCCTTATCTCCCTGTCCCCACTAACCTTCCCCGACTCTGGTAACTACCGAGCTGTTCTTTGTCTTCATGAGATCCACTTTTCTAGCTCCCTCATATGAGTGAGAACATGCAATATTTGTCTTTCTGCACTTCACTTAGTTCACTTAATATAATGGCCCCGCGTTCCATATGTGTTGCTGCAAATGGCAGGATTATATTCTTTTTTATTGTGTGTGTATGTATGCATATGTACATTGTGTATGTAGATATGTGTATCATATTGTCTTTGTCCATGCCTCCGTTGATGGCCATTTAGATTGATTCCATATTTTGCCTATTGTGAACAATGCTATATAATGAACATGGGAGTGCAGATGTCTCTTTGGCTGATTTCTTTTCTTTTGGATATATATCTAGTAGAATTGCTGGATCATACGTTAGTTCTATTTTTTTTTTCTTTTCTTTCCTTTTTCTTTCTTTTTTTTTTTTTTCTTGAGGCAGAGTCTCACTCTGTCACCTAGGCTGGAGTGCAGTGGCATGATCTCGGCTCACTGCAACACCTCCCGGGTTCAAGTGATTCTCCTGCCTCTGCCTCCTGAGTAGCTGGGATTGCAGGTGCCCGCCACCATGCCCAGCTAATCTTTTTTGTATTTTTAGTAGGGACAGGGTTTCACCATGTTGGCCATGCTGGTCTCAAACTCTTGACCTTAAGCAATCGACCCACCTTGGCCTCCCAAAATGCTGGGATTACAGGCCGAGCCACCGCACCCGGCCATAGCTCAATTTTTAGTTTTTTGAGGAACTTCCAAACTGTTCCCCACAGTGGCTGTACTAATTTACATTCCCACCACAGTGGGTGACATTCCCTTTCTTCCACATCCTCACCAGCATCTGTTACTGCCTTTTTGATACGAGCCTTTTTAATAGGGATGAGGTGATATCTCACTGTACTTTTGATTTGCATTTCTCTGATGATCAATGAACCTTTTCATATGCCTGTTTGTCATTTGTATGACTTCTTTTGAGAAATGCCTATTCATATCTTTTGCCCATTTTTAAATTAGATTTTTTTCCCTTAGAGTTGTTTGAGTTCCTTATCTATCCTGGTTATTAATTTCTTATCAGACGGATAGTTTGTAAATATTTTCTCCCATTCTGTGGGTTGTCTCTTCACTTTGTTGGTCATTTCCTTTGCTGTGCAGAAGCTTCGTAGCTTGATGTAATTTCATTTCTCTATTTTTCTTTTGGTTGCCTGTGCTTTTGAGGTCTTTGTGTACAGGTTTTTGTGTGGATGTATGTTTTCTTGGAAGCTAACTTTGAACCAGACAACTAGTAGTGTTTTTGTAAGTTTCGGATGCTCAACTCTGAACAGTTGAACTGTGGGAATCTTGCCCATGCCCTGCCTCACTTTCCTCCAGGGAACCCCGGCCGAATCCCGGGAGAAGAACCGCGAGTGTATTCTGCTGGATTTCTTCGACGACCATGACATCTGGCACTTCCTCTCTGCTACTGCTCTGTTTTTCTCATTCTTGGTGAGTTCATATCTATCTTTTTGTGACTGTCTTCTCTGTTTACATCTCATTTTCTTCTGCTGCTCTTCCTTATATCCTTTTTTTTATATTCTCTCTAATTTTTCTTTCCAATTCCTCCTTGTAATTCAATGTACAGACCATCTTATCTCTTTTTAAAATTTTGAATCCTTTGGTTAGATCTTTAGTTTTTCTTTACTCTTCCATATCTCTAGACACAGAGGGACAAAAGTTGCACAGCACATTTGCACAGCACATTTGTCCTGAATTGGTTATTAGACCCACATGCCCAGAATTTCCCCAGGAATGACTTTTAGCAATTCTGATAACATTGGGTTATTCCTTCTCATGCCATACTCACATTCCTCCTCCTCCTCCTCCTCCTCCTCCTCCTCCTCCTCCTCCTCCTCCTCCTTCTCTTCCTCCTCCTCCTCCTCCTCCTCCAGTCTCCCTGAATATATCACAAATATGTTACAGATTCCTTAAGTGGCCTGGGATAGCAGCCATGCCTCTGCTGCCTTCTGACCAGTCTGTCCCAAATCTCTCCTGCAGTTTGTCTATTTTTTTGCCCCAACCCTTTCTCAGAAGCCATGCATATTTATATCAACCCTGGATTATAGTTTCATCCTTTAATCCTAACTTTGACTTTTCCCAATTAAAAGTCCATGGTGCCTGTAGGCAGGTTCAATTAACAACCCTACTAGACTCCCCGGCTCCAAGCTAAGCAGGCTCCGGCCTGCCATGTAACTTCAAGAGTGGAGCAGGGCTACCCCCTAGTGGCCACTTTGGGAAGCTTACCCAATCCGTATAAACATTCCTTATGGCTTTTACTTGTGGTCATCACTTTCGTGAGAGAGACAGAGACAGCAAAAGCAGAACTAAAGGTTCCACACGGGGACAGTGGTAGTTGAGGGAACTAGAAATAGAGAAGGGTGCATTTCTATATAGTAATACTCTATCTAACAGGACTTCATGCCCTTTAAGTCTTGACCTAAATGTTTCCTTCTAAGTAATGACTTCCCAGGCCCCCCTATCAAAATTTTTTACCTCCTCACACCTGAAGCTTCCTATTTTTCCTCCCTTATTTAACTTTTATCCTTAGCACTCATTACTATCTAACGTGCTACATTTTACTTATGTATTTGTTTCATCTCTAAAGCCCTCTTTAGAATATAAGCTGCATGGAGAATAGGGATTTTTCTCTTTCATTCCAAACTATATCTCCATAACAACTGGAATAGCTTCACAAATATTTGAATTAATTGACAAATGAATTGTATAATTATGATAAGTGCCTATTAAGAGCAAGGCATTGCAGAGAGCTGTAGAAGGCATGAGGGAACTCACAGTTTCCAGTCTGTGGACGTCTCCGAGAGAACACAGGGACTGAGTGTGACAGTGACTGTCCATTCCTTTCATTCCTCCGTCCCTCTCATTTCAGGTTTTGTTAACTTTGGATGATGACCTTGATGTGGTTCGGAGAGACCAGATCCCTGTCTTCTGAACCTCCAACATTAAGAGGAGGGGAGGGAGCGATCAATCTTGGTGCTGTTTCACCAAAAGTACAGTGACTGCAGCAAAGTAACCACTGCCAGATGCTCCACTCACCTTCTGTAGAGCCAACTCTGCGTTCACACAGGGAGTAGAGGGGCTGCAGGAGATTTACACCTACAAGAAGGGAGGCAGAAGGGGAGCCATGCTGAAGACAGACGCAAACATGAGGAGCTGAGAAACACTTGCTCCTTCCATCTGCAGCTCTGAGTGCGACAGGGACAGATGCTGCATCCGAGTCAACTCACCATCTTGGGGTCCCTCCCACCCTCGCAGAGACTTGCCAGCAATGGTAGAATGCTGCTGCACTCTTCCCTCTGGTTGTCGCCCTGCCCAGAGAGGCCAGCAGCTTGGATTTATTGCCCAGAGACTGACTTGGCCCCCTTCACACCTCTGTAACACCTGCTGCTCCAGCAGGAGTGTGATTCTTTAGAATATGGTGGGAAGGTGACCTCAGGCCCTACTGGGATAGATGTTCTAGTGACACCAGCTAGTCACCTCCCAGAAGAAACTATATGTTTCCCCAGGTTTCTGATGCCACCAGAAGGGCTCAGGAGTGGGGTTTGTCACACATTTCTCTTAACAAGTAACTGTCACTGGGACCAAGGCCTGGGTGCTTATATATTCCTTCGTGTCTTCATCTCACTGACCTGTGTGGATCTCATCACTCTGGCTCTGCCTTCTTGGAAAGGCCTTGTCACTCCACAGATGTCTGGCCAGCTTCAAGGCAGAAGGAGACACAGGAAAAGCCCTTTTAACAGCAGCAGGAGCAAGATAAATGACTAACCATACTAAGAGACTGGTAACAGCAGCAGCAGGCAGACAGGCCTCACGGTAAGGACTTGGGCTGCCAGAGCAAATTCAGCAGAGTGAGCAGTGCTTATTCGGCCCTCCCATTCACACAGCTCAATTCTGTGCCCACATCGCCTTTGGGGAAGAAATCAGTGTTCTAACCAGGAACACTACTGCAGGAGTCCTCCACAGCGAGTCCGTCATCTGTCATTCTATATAGATCAGGGTTCTGGACTTCCTCCCTGAGGTTCTCAGAAGCAGCTCTCAGGATGAACGTATTGTCCTCTTCCCCTCTTCTTGCAAAGAGCACCGCTCATCTAGTATTGTCTCTCGGTTGCACCTGACTCTCATTCTCTCCCCAGTAAGGTGTTGGAAAACTCAGTATCCACTCGCACTGTCTGACAGCTCTGTGTCTGAGAAGTCCTGTTTTGACCAGGCCCCCTTGTTGTAGTATGATGTAATCAGAAAATAGACGTATAAATGTGCACATGGGTGTATATTTGCTTGTGAAATTAAAGTCACCTCTCGCCTCTGCTTTCCTGATCATTCGTTAGAAAAAATGGATCCGGCATTTTTTTTAAGTATTATTCTTTCTCTAAACTGTTTGCACTGTGTTCAAAAACCCATTTTAGAAGTTTGAACAGCAAGCTTTTCCTGATTTTAAAAACACGAAGATGCTTTCAACAAAATATTTTGTGATTTTTTTTTTAAGTCCTCAAATGTGTACTTAGTCTTCTGTTATTCTTTATGCTTTAAGAAGTGTTGGTTTCCATAGACCATATGAAGGCCACCAATTAAATGGTTGTGTTAACCCAACATGTAAAAAAATTTGGCAGGGCACAGTGGCTCATGCCTGTAATCCCAACACTTTGGGAGGCTGAGGCTGGAGGATCACTTGAGCTCAGGAGATTGAGGCTGCAGTGAACTATGATTGTGCCCCTGCACGCCAGCCTAGACGAGAGTAAGACCTCCATCTCTTAAAAAATAAAAATAAAGATTTGAACCTGTTTATGGCTGCTTTGACCTAATTTCTTTATCTTAACGCGCTATGGTTTCTAATCCACAAAAGACCAAGGAAGGAAATGTGAACAGCGCAGTCCATTCAAGTCGCCCTGTGGCTGAAGTGAACACACTTTAAGAGGCACAACCTGTTTGGTAGCTTGCTTGGGAAAATGTGAGTGGAAGAGGGGAGAGGGCGCTGGAGAGGGCGCTGGAGGAAAGGGTGGACTGTGCTGCTGGAGCCGTTGCTGTTTTCTGATCACGTCTGTCTTGTGCTGCAAACTCACTGTGGTTAGTTTTGTTCTCTGCAACAGTACCAAAATCCAGACCGAGCTTGTTTTTACAAATATCAGTTCCAAAGGTACGTGTTGCTAATTCTTTCCACAGCGCCTGTCTCATGGTTAGAGGACGTAAAGTCATTCAGCTGCGTCTGTGGGATTTACACAAGTGCTGGGGTGGAGGGGAGCACGGGGAGCTTAAAGAGCTTAGCGAGCCGTTTCTGTAGTCCAGCGTCTGCGCTAACTCTTGCCTGGGTTCCTGGACTTCACTCTTTAAAAGAGAAAGGAAGAGTGATTCCGAAAGCCGAGTTCAACAGGAGTGTCCCTGGGGAAAAACAGTCGCTATGAAGAGGCTCTTGGCAAAGTAAGCACAGAAGTAATAAGGGCAGTTCAGCTGGAGCCGGACGGAGATGCGGCAGCCTGAGGAGCAAAGCTGTGCGCAGAAAAAATGACCTCTTCACACCTCTGACAAATGCTGGAGAAGCAGCCCCACCTCTTCATGCTCCACTGATTACTGAGGGATTCGCCCAGTTTTATTTTAGCAGCAGGAGAAGCCAGTGGAAAGCCAGAGTCTAATTGGGGAAGGGACTTTCCATGATTGAAGGAGGTCACCGAGCCAGCTCCTCGGGGCAAAGAAAATGGCAGCTGCTTTCTTTGCAACTCCAGGCACCCACCAGAAGGTTCTGTGGGGTCACAAAATGCATGTGTTGGTAAATCAAACACCCAGATCCTCCTCAATCTGAGTGATAGTCTCTCTATCCAAAACTCAGGGAAAAGGGAGGAACAAAGATAAACGCTATTCACAGAAGAAACAAAAAAGTACAATCTGTGAAAGATTCTGGAGTCCACCTAATCGCTGTGTGCCCTTGGATAAGCGGCTGAAACTCTCGGATCCTCTGCTGGCACATCTCCATGATTCTACGTGAGAATGGCAGAGGTGGAGGTGTGCGGGGCACCAGGAGCGGTCCTCACGCAGACAGGATCCTCAGCTTACCCTCCTGAATCCCACAGGGAGGCAGGGCAAGAGTGGATCTGTCAGCCAGGCTGGGATCTCTCTCCTCCAGGGCTCTTCATTGAAACCAACAGTTCCATTTCCTGTCCTCAGCTCCAGGAGGCCCTGAACAGGTTGGGAGGCCGCTTCACTTTCAGAGATGCTGCCCACAGCTGCTCAGCCTCCTCCCGTCCCTACCTGCCTCCTGGTCCTTTGTGGCTCCATTTCCCTGACTCTGGCCCTGAATATCCTTATTCCAACTCAGATTTTTTTTTAAAAAAAATGCTACCAAAGCTAGGGCCAAGTGGAAAGCCTGGCTGTTTATAATGTGACACCTCATCCCTGCTCTCTCTGCCTGGGAATCTCAAGGAAAACCTAGGTTCTCTCCTCTCAAATAGCTATTACAACCCTGTTTCAGAGAATGCCACGTGCAAATGTTTTCCTCCCTTCCCACCCTGATTACCAAACGTTCTGTAGGGCAAGCTTGCATCTTCAGCTGAGAAGAACGCTTCAGCCTGCAGGTGACAAAACAGTCCCTGAAAGAGGAAGCATGGGTTTGAAATGAACCACTATGAATCTAATGTCCCTAGTGAAACTAAGGAGAAGCACTATTGGTAGAGATTCTATTTGCTCTGCTTGAAGCAATGGAAAATGCTTCTTTACCATGATTCTGCCCAGCTTATAGTAGTTTTTTTTTAAACACTGGAGGAGACAAGATGTATTTGTGTAGCTAAGCTTTAATATCTCCTCAGTATGAAGGCACTTTTGTTAACAAGGTTAACTTCATGTTAAGTCTTAGACCTTAACACTCATGAATTCAAGGAATCAGCGGAAGAGTCACAGATCAGCCTCCACCACTGAGTTTCTAGAACACCAGAGCAAGAGAGTTTCAGCTTGGGTCTCCTCTGTAAAAGAGATCCCTATTCAATGAACTCCGAGGGAGTGGGGGGGCTGTCTGCACTGTACAGCTTTCCTGAAGCATGGTCTTGCTATTCTTACTGTAGTTCGAACAAGACTAGATGGCTACTGTGGTTCATGAAGAAGTGCCCTTTGCTCCCCCAGTTTTAGGGAAAAGATCCCTTTCTTCTCAGATATCTCTAGATTAAGAGATTTTATCATTTTCCCTGAACTCTTAACATTTTTTAAATTCCTTGGCTCTATCTTACCTCCTTTTGTCTACCTTGAAGTCCTTGTCATCTAAAGTTTATTCATTTCACTGGAGATGAACAATAGCTGACATTTATTTAATATAAAAGAGCCTGAAGTCATGTTACATTTCAGTCAAAGTGCTAAATAAAAGCTGGGGGTCCCATCTCCTGTTCCAGCATTATAGTTATGATTTAGAAATCAATAGATTTAAACAGTGGAAGATTTTTAAATCAGGGAACGAGAAATCTGATATGCAACCTCACCATGGCTTGCTCCTGGGCCCCTGCTTTATATTTAAGTCTTGATTTTTTGTATGAATTAAGACTCTAGGCAAGGCGCAGTGGCTCACACCTGTAATCCCAGACTTTGGGAGGCTAAGGCAGGCAGATCACGAGGTCAGGAGTTTGAGACCAGCCTGGCCGACGTAGTGAAACCCTGTCTCTACTAAAAATACAAAAAATTAGCTGGGCATGGTGGCAGGCACCTGTAATCCCAGCTGCTTGAACCCAGGAGCTGGAAGTTGCAGTGAGCCGAGATCACGCCACTGCACTCCAGCCTCAGCAACAGTGGGAGACTGTCTCAAAAAAAAAAAAAAAAGACTATAGGTCCTTTAAGCAGAATATCATCCAAAATAATTCAAACACTGTGTCTTTTAGAGTGCTGCAACATTACCATCCCAGAAAGAGGTGAGTTTGCATTTTATAATTAGCATTAAACTGCTTATCTGAGCCTTTCACAAAGTTCCCTGGTACCAGGCAGGCGTCTTCTAAGAAACAGGACTTATTCAGACATGAGGTTTACTCTGCTTTTATCTCAACATGGGACACCTTGAGAAGTAATAAGTTTTTTGGGGGGTGCCTTTCCCCTTTATTCTCTCATCACATCCCTGTTCACTTACAGAAATCAGAAATACAGCTTTAGTAAATAGTCATGAAACATTTGGGCTAGACACTATGAGAAACTGGGCACAGCCATGAATGAAATGCACACATCCCTTCCAGCATGTGCTCCACCGTCCATTAGCGAAGATGGACAAGAAAAAAACCACATGATTATACTTTGTTTATGATAATCAGGCAAAAAGCTAAAAGAAGAGAACATCCTTATAAGAATCTTATCATTACGTGCAGAACAGGAAAAAAATCCAAGTAATTGTCAGCAATGTTTCTGCTTAGATGTAAAGCCCTAATTGCTGACAGCATCTCCCTCACAACCAAATTCCTCGAGAGCATACTTGGTTCTGGAGGCCTCCCTAAGAGACCTCTTCAGGTAGGTTCAGGCTTTCTCTGTCTATGGTTCCCGGTTCTACTACAAAACCAAACACAGAAATCAAGTAATTAGGGGAGACCCTGATTGGGATCTGGTGTCAGAGAAGGATGCTGGTTCTCAGGGAAGGGTAACTTTGAAGAAATAAGCTTCTTGCTGAGATTCCTCCAAACAAGTCTGAGCATTTCCAGTTGACTTTCAAAGGCTAGAACCTTGTAACAATTATGTGAATGGAACATTCAGGAAAAGGAAAACTGAGATGTGGCAAGAACAATGTAAACCTGGAAGACCAAATGGAGACTCAGTCGCAGGTCAGGGTTAAGCAGTTAGTGATTTCTGAAGGCCTAAGTGGGAAGGGAACACGTAAGATTTTAGCCTGAACCATGCATAAAAGCCATGAAGGCAGAAGGTAAATGAGACTGGATTGGGACATACAGGGAAAGATAGCTGCTGCTTTGAGTAACGGAAGTTAAGAGGTAAGCTAGAAGGAAAAGAAAATTACTCAACTTCACAAAAAGCACTGGGCAGCAGTGTTGATGACACAGAGGATGCATGGAGCCTGCCGAGGCCATTTTAGTGTCTGTAAACAGGTTTGGGGTTGGGGAACTAAATGAGGAGAAATAAACTTTTGATGTGGTAGATGTGTGGGTTTGATCTTGTTTTTAGGCAAACTGAAAGCAAAAAGCAAGCAAACCTTGGGGTCCACTGAGCTGAGACTACAGGGACTACTTACTACAGGCAGAATTGTAAAGCATCATACTGGGACTAAGAGGGAAGCTTATGGCCTGTTAGATGCCTACAGCCTGGCCTGTCCTGCCCAGAGGAGGCGAATAACTGGTAAAAGGGGACAAGTCAGAAAAATAAGTGTGATGATGTAACGGACCACCTCAGATTTTTCATAAGCAAAATGAAAGTCCCAGTTTTAATCCCAGCAGAAAACAGAGATCTAGAGAGAAGGATAATTGGAGTAGGGATGATTTTATTCCATCCTTGAAGAAACAAAAACACCTCTTTCTGCCTAACTCTTCCTGAGAGGTTGCAACAACCTCACTCCGCTAAAGGACAAGTATAGGACTGAAGCTTTCAGCCTGCCCTCTTAGTGAGATCTTACTATTGGAAACTTACGTCCTCAATTTCTACCTTCCAACTTCTATTAAGAGAACATTAAGGCTGGCATAACTGATGATCAAAACAGCCAACGTTTGGCTGGGTGCAGTGGCTGACCCCTGTAATCCCAACACTTTGGGAGGCCAAGGCGGGTGGATCACTTGAGGCCAGGATTTCAAGACCAGCCTGGCCAACATGGCAAAACCCTGTCTCTACCAAAAATACAAAAATTATGGCCTGGCACAGTGGCTCACCCCTGTAGTCCCAGCACTTTGGGAGGTTGATGCAGGTGGATCAGCTGATGTCAGGAGTTTGAGAACAGCCTGGCCAATATTGCGAAACCCTGTCTCTACTAAAAACATAAAAAAACTAGCTGGGTGTGGTGGCATACATCTGTAATCCCAGCTGCTAGGAAGGCTGAGGCAGGAGAATTGTTTGAACCCGGGAGGCGGAGGTTGCAGTGAGCTGAGATCGCCCTACTGCACTCCAGCCTGGAGGACAGAGTGTGGTTTTCAGGATTAGATGTGGTTATGTATATAAAAACTATGACCATTAGCCCCATTTCCTAGATAGAGAAACTTGGAGAAGTCACTGCTCACCAGGTGAAGTGAATGGTGCAGAAACCTGGACTAATAGGAATGAGCGGCTCAGGTAATAAGAACAGGGAAAAGGACAACAGATTGTGGTGCAGTGAAGATTCACCTTTTATTTTTGTGTGTACCTATATGTGCAAAACAGAGGCCTAGAATTATATAACCGTTGAAGGTATTAACAAAAAGGAAAGCGTTTTTCAAAATACGGAAGACATATGCCTGATAGATAAACCTGAGTAACAGTGAAACTCATTGTGCCTTAGGAAAGCCAATCCATAAAACACAGCTGTGGAGCATTTTGGCTCTCTAAACCGGAACAGCTGGATTTATATAGAACCATGGCTTCAGTTTCTAAGCTTGTAAAGTTAAGAACCAAAGTCTTTTTTATAAATTCGATGATTGTACTTGGCAAAGCACTATAGACCCAAAGATTTATTTTAAATTAAAATATATGTAGCATAAAGCCTCAGGTTACCACTGGGAGCCTGTTGTTTCAAAAACAAAATTTAAAATGGAGAGAAAGCACAGGAATGTAGTGGGGTTTTTTATTTTCTAAAAAACATCCAGTAGCCCAGTGCGTTGGCTCATGCCTATAATCCCAGCACTTGGGGAGGCCAAGACAGGAGGACCACTTGAGGCCAGGAGTTTGAGACCAGCCTGGATAACATAGCAAGACCCCATCTCTACAAAAAAAGAAAATTAAAGGTTACAAAACATGCAAAAACTCAAAAAGTTGTCAAGAGTCTAAAAGTTCTCCAAAGCTGCCTCCAAAATCGTGGGGCTAGCAATCAGTGCTAGCCCCATGGATTGGGCCGAATCTACAACTCCCACAGTGGTCAAACCATCTTCATTCTTGGTCTCTGGGCCCAACTCTCTCCTCCTATAAGGTAGTGTTTTCATCATAGCTACTTTAAATTTCCTTCCCCCCCAAAAATTTAAAAATTTTAGACAAAACTAGCCACACTGAACTGGAAAATCGTATTTCTTCATTTAGGGTATAATGATAATGGTGATATTTCTCAGTTTGTCCAGAAATAAGACAAAAAAAGCAATAGGACATGGTTTGAAACTCTGATATGCTAATGTACTCTTGTTTCATCTTCTGTACTAAGCTGTCTGTTGGGCTTTAAATATATATATATTTAAAGTGGGCTGGGCGCAGTGGCTCATGCCTGTAATTCCAGCACTTTGGGAGGGCGAGGAGAGCGGATCATTTGAGGTCAGGAGTTTGAACCCACTCTGGCCAACATGGTGAAACCCCATCTCTACTAAAAATACAAAAATTAGCTCTGTATGATGGCACATGCCTGTAATCCCATCTATTCAGGAGGCTGAGGCAGGAGAATTGCTTGAACCCAGGAGGCAGAGGTTACAGAGAGTTGAGGTCGCACCACTGCACTCCAGCCTGGACAACAGAGTGAGACTCTGTCTCAAAAAAATAAAAAATAAAAGTATTTGAAGTGAATTTGCACATCACTTCATTGCAACATTTTTTTTTGAGACGGAGTCTCGCCCTGTCGCCAAGTTGGAGCGTAGTTGCGCTACCTCGGCTCGCTGCAACCTTCGACTTCTGGGTTCAAGCAATTCTCCTACCTCAGCCTCTCGAGTAGCTGGGACTACAGGCTTGGGCCACCACGCCCAGATAATTTTTGTATTTTTAATAGAGACGGGTTTCATTATGTTGGCCAGGATGGTCTCCACCTCTTGACCTCGTGATCTGCCCGCCTCAGCCTCCCAAAGTGCTGGGATTGCAGGCATGAGCCACTGTGCCCGGCCTGCAGCATTTTTTTTTTTAAAGGGATTTAACCTAATTAAACCATGAATTCCCAGAAACCTTCACAAACCAGTAAGTTCTACACAACTACAATCAGGCTACAGCCTTTTTCCAAACCACAGATCTGAATGGGATTAAGCAATGTAAGAAAACACCACCAATCAGACCCACACAGCAGAAACTTAGTTAAAAGCTGGATGTTAGTATCTTCCCCAAAATCTGTAGCTTATTTGATCACGTGAAAAATTAAGTAGCACACTGATACTAGTTAACCAATGTACCTGAATTCTGACCTTATCTAGGAAGCAAATTAGCATCATCTTAATTTCTCACAGGAAGAAAAGGGCAAAGGAGCTGTTGACCCTGAGCAACAAAATATATTCTAGTGGAGGCTGCATTTCAGTCACACATGCAAGGAAGGTGGAAATGAGGATGGGCATGGAAAATACATTTAAAACCTCATTTGTCCTTAACCACAGCCCTGTGAGGTATGCAGGACAGGTAATAATAACAATAACAGGTAAGAATGAGAAGTAAAAAGACACAAAGAAGCTATGCCACTTTCCCAGAATCACAGCCAGGTAACCGGAGGAACACAGAAAATAGTGCCTTGCCTTTTCCATTTCTAAAGAATGACTGTGTGTTGGCTCACACCTGTAATCCCAACACTTTAGGAGGCTAGGAGGGAGGATCATTTGAGCCCAGGAGTTCAAGATCAGCCTGAGCAACATAGTGAGACCCTGCCTCTACAAAAATTTAAAAATTAGCTGGGCAAGGTGGTGCACACCTGTAGTCCCAGCTACATGAGTGGCTGAGGCAGAAATATCCCTTGAGCCCAGGAGTTTGAGGTTGCAGTGAGCTATGATCACATCACTGCACTCCAGCCTGGGTGACAACCTGAAAGTGAAAAATCCCCTGGATAGTTTTTTAAAGAGATTTAAGTTATTAAAATTGGCTGGACGTGGTGGCTCAGGCCTATAATCCCAGCACTTTGGGAGGCCGAGGCAGGCAGATCACTTGAGGCCAGGAGTTTGAGATCAGCCTGGGCAACATGGCAAAACTCCATCTCTACTAAAAATACAAAAATTTAGCTGGGCGTGATGGCACACACCTGTAGTCCAAGCTACTCAGGAGGCTGAGGCAGAATTGCTTGAACCTGGGAGGCGGAGGTTGCAGTGAGCCGAGATTGCACCATTCACTCCAGGCTGGGTGACAGAGTGAGATTCTGTCTAAAAAAAAAAAAAAAAAAGTTGTTAAAATCATTTTCTCATTTTTCTTTCAAACATCTAAGTGGAAAGCTAACAAAATTTTGAAGTATTCAGTTGGTGCAAAAGTAATTGCAGTTTTTGCAATTGCTGTTAATTCCAAAAACTACACTACAACTTTTAGGGAGATCAAATTTAAGCACAGTGTTTGCATCTTTATGATTTATATGTCTTTTGTGGCATATTAGGGCTTCTTGTATAATCAAAATGTATGTTTCATCTATAACATCTAAATAGGAGCTGGCATACAATAGTAGCAAGTTAGCCCTTCACAGTCAGAATACTGACTTCTAATCTGAAGTCCCAAGAAGGTAGGTCAAGGAAAGTATTGTGAGCTTTAATTTCCTGGAGTACACGTGAAAGTGATGTCTAAGGTCCTCATTTTACCTTTTATTTATTTTGAGATGGAGTCTCGCTCTGTTGACCAGGAGGGCTGGAGTGCAGTGGCATGATCTTGGCTCACTGCAACCTCCACCTCCCAGGTTCAAGCGACCGTCCTGCCTCAGCCTCCTGAGTAGCTGGGATTAGAGGCACCTGCAACCATGCCCAGCTAATTTTTGTATTTTTAGTAGAGACGGGGGTTTCACCATGTTGGCCGGGCTGGTCTCGGACTCCTGACCTCAAGTGATCCACCCGGCTCAGCCTCCTAAAGTGCTGGGATTACAGGTGAAAGCTACCGCGCCTGGCCATTTTGCCTTTTAAAACATTAGGATATATTTTAGACATTCATAAGACAAAGACTTTAGGCATAAATGTGATCAACACCTAAGCATCTGCTACCCAATGAGGTAGAATATAACAATACATTTAAGTACTCCTCCCTCCTTGATATCATCTCCCTTCATCCTTTTCTAAGAAGTAGCCATTGTCCTGAATTTTGAGTTTATCATTTCCTTAATTTATCATTTTTACCACACCTGTTGGGTAGCCCAAACAACAATTTGTCTGAGGTATAGGCATTTAAAACTTTATATCACTTTATATTGTACAAGTTCCTCTGCAATTTTTTTGCCTCCAGGCTTCATGTCTGTCAGTTTTGCTAGGTGATGTGGATAGCTATAGTGAAAGACCTCACTCTTGTCTCAAAGTTCTGTGCTTCAGTTTCCTCCACTGTAAAATAAGCAGAGAGAGAGTTTAAAGTGGATCATCTTGAAATACTCTTTCAGATCTGAAATTCTAATTTTACCTTTTATGAGTATAGAGGTACACAGTTTGTTCTAACAATATAGTTCTGGTCCTAATCATAATTTGAGGTCCACTGGTTGATCAGGAACACAATCCCTATGGCAAATATGTCATGGCATTATTTTCAGATGTTACAGCAAAATTTAAAGATAATTTGAATAGAAGACTTCAGTGTGCAAGACAAGCCACTTTAATGCAGGTTTGAAGTGGCACATGCAATCATCAGGGAAGACAGAATTTACGATGCAAAAATGCAAAGTTTATTTTCTTAAATAAAATACTATATTCATATCTATACAAATAATTATTACAACCATTAAAATGTTACATTTAACAATAAAAATTTCCAAACTTTAAACAAGAGGATGGTTCAGAATATTCACACCCTAATACAATGCATTTGTAAAAAGATGTCAAAATAAACAGGACCTATTCTTATTTACAACTGTAGGACAATCCTGATCATATTATACATTTCTGCTCTGGATTCCATTACAAAACAAATTAGTTTCCATAAGAATTATAAACCAGGTGATTTACAGTAATAGGACACAATGTGCAGCAGACACTGCAGCCATGGTAATAGATACAAATATTACACTATTGAAAGCACTAAAATTAGTTTTCTGGTGACTGCCCTACAGTAAGCTTCTCACCCAGTGTATCTATAAATAATTTGTGAAGGTAATTATGTTCTCCTCAGATTTTTCAACTTTTTTTTTTACCAAAGTGAAAATATATCTATATATGTGTGTATATATTTATATAGCCTGCTGAAAGTGGAAGCGAGTCTTTTCTTCACAGTAACACAACTGCAGCATCTTAACACTGTCTGGTCCCTTTCTTCCTGGAAGATCAACAGTTCAACTCCCCTAAAGATTACCACTGTCGTCAAGCCCAGTACCTCAGTGACTTCACAGATTAAAAATGATTTGAAGACTTCAGGGGTGGGAGCACAGAGAAGTCTCAGAGAAGTGAAGGGATTTAGATGCATCTAACTTTAAGTTCCTATGACCTAGTATGGTGTATAGCTGTATACGCAACTGAGGGAAAAAAATTAAATTTCATCTTTTAAAAAAATGTGTTAAATTACAAATAGTTATCTTCTATCTTATGAAATCTCTAATGACAGGATTATGCAGTCATCCAAAATCACCCCAATTTGGATATTATGCCCAATATTTACAACCCAAGTTGGCTCATGTTTATGAAGCATCTGACCACACACACGTGCCAGAAAAAGATTACAGTTGATACAGTTTGTGTAAATCTAGAAATAAGGATGTTGAATGACCACCACATACGAGCTCTGAGTTTAACAGGAGTTTTGCTACTAAGTTTGGTTATTTTTTTGTTGTTTTTTGTTTTTTTACAAATCAACATCAAAGATGGCTCAGAGAATGATAAGGCAACAGTGAGAAACATCAGCTGTACTTGTCAAGAAGGTGTCTGATTACACAGCATGTACCATCCCAGCTGGCCCTTTGCTATAAAACAGAGTGGGTGAGTGATATGTTCCAATAGCTGGTCTAAAGACCAGAGGCACAGTTTCAGGTAAAGTGCAGGAACAGGGTAGAGGCTACAGGTGGAAAGATCTAAAAGCTCTGTGTCCAAGGTCCTCACGCTTCTTACCAGCGGGGACTGCCTCCATCTAGTGTCCCCCCTCCACAGGCTCTAGTAGAAACCTACACAGGAAGAACAGAATGCAGACAGAATATAGTTAAATCCAAAAACGACCCTTTTCTGTCAAACTCTGGGGAAAGAAAAATGGTAACATTCAGCCAAAAAGGCATCTTGAGAAGAAACTAACTTCTGCCTTTAATTTGCATATAGGTATCATAAAATCATCCCTCACAGATTAACTTCACTAGTTCGTCTGGTTGTTGGCTATTACCATTGCCCTCTGGATGTACACAGCCACAGGCGCACAACCTCCAGGCAAAGGCAGCATTTATATATACAACAGAATTACAAAAATGGCTTCCAGGCTCCTAAAGATATCACTCCAAAGCTGTTTCATTTTGGTACCACCTTTGCCCTTTCATTCCTCCATAGGTTAAAAAAAAGAAAACAAACAAAAAAACAAGGCCAACCAAACCAAGGGGCAGCGCAATATGGCACATTGAAATATTTTAAATCAATTCGGAACTCATTTTGTTTCATGAAATTCTTGTTGGTCTTAAGAGAACAGGAGGCATACTGATTCCCAAAGCCAAGACTTGAGAATCACTGATTTGGGAGTATGACTCACTACTACACACTGATGATAGATGGTAGGCCCAATAAATGTTTCAAGGCAAAGGAGTAATCATCCACTAAGGAAATGACCAGCTTCCCTGAGCCCTATTTGACATGGAGCAGATGGAAGAGCCTAAGTGCCTACCTATCAAAAAGAAGCTAACACTAAGAAGATGCATATTAATAAGATTTTACCCTTTCCCAAAATTTTTAAATTTTACTCTCATTAAAATGTGCTTCCACCTTTTTTGCAGTGTAAGTTTTAGCCTCTCTGTGAAATGGCTAATGTTAGAAGGCAAGAGTGAGGCAAATAAATTATCTTTAAAAGACTTATATCATTTTGTATTTTAAGAAGGCTAATTTAAAAAAGTTAATCTTTGTTGCAGTTCAGTATAACCCTGATATGTGACTGGAAAATGCTGCAGAAGAACAACCCCTCCTTTCTCTTTCCCCAGTTCTCATATGTTAAAATTTATGAAGCAAGACCACTGAGGAATTCCCACACCTTACCTAGAAAAAAGGTGCCATCTCTGGTACCCCAAAAGGTCTTAAAATAAAAACAAAAATAAATTTCCTGAACTGGCATAAAACAACATATAAGCTATCCCAGAGCAACTTGTATTTTCAAAAAAAAAAAAAGAAACATCAAACTAGATTCCTTTCATCTGCAACTGACACATTAAACATTTACACATGAAGAGAATCTGTACTGTTTCCCTCCATTAGAAGTTATTGTTAAATGTTGAAAGGAATCAACCACTTTTTATAACTGATTCTGTGATCAATAATGCTAAAAAAGAGACAGAGAAATGATTTCATCAATGACTATCATGACTCAGACATAACTTGGTGTATTTCTAGAAGTTAAAAATGGTTTTACTTTCTATAATCATATATTAGCAAGCCAAGAATGGTTACATTTATTATAACCAAAACTGACTATGTTTTCTGCCATCCCTTTACCAAAATTATATCCAGATTAACACTAGATATAACAAATTTCTTCCCAAAAATCATGTAGCTCTAATTATTAAATACTTAATACTGCTAGTAAATCTCATATATTCATGCTTTTAAATCAAATAAAGGTACCATGGTCTGAACACTTTCGGAATTGAGCCCATGTATGAACTGAACTCTTACATATACATGCATATGTCTGTAAAATAATTAGAGCTACACATAAGCAGGAGCCAATTATTCACAGATGGTCACATTTTTCCTTATATGGTCAAGTAAGCCTTACTGAGACTCTTTCAAGATCAAAATGTTATCTTGTTGGAATGAAAGCTCTGAGAAATGCAAATACTATGTCTGAACACAGCTAAGCAGGAAAATACAATTAATGCACAGAAATACTTGAAAGTCACAGGCTTTGAGGCCTTTGCATTGCAGTGTTCAAACTGAGCTTCTCTTTAGCCTGTTACCTTTCTTTCCATTATGTCTAGCAGTCCCTAGTCCTTCAGAACTTAACAGCCACTGTAGAGTGAGTGAGTGAGTGAGTGTGTGTGTGTATAAGAGACAGAGTCTCTCTCTGTCCCCAGGCCTTGATCTTCTGGTCTCAAGCAATCCTTCTGCCTCAGCCTCCTGAGTAGCTAGGACTGCAGGTGTGCGCCACCACTGCCAGATGATTCTTATTTTCCTAGAGATGTGGTCTCACTATGTTGCCCAGGCTGGTCTCAAACTCCTGGCTTCAAGTGATCCTCCTGCCTCAGCCTTTCAAAGTGCTGGGATAACAGGCATGATACACCAGGCCCAGCCCCTAGAGGTATTAAAAGGGGGTCTTGTCTTTTTATTCTTCATTGAAATGATTGCAAATGCTATCCAATCTACTCCCCAGAAGCCCCTCAGGGAGTTAGGTTCCCATTGTACAGATGAGGCAGCAGGAGCCTTCTGCATGGCAAAGAGGAGATTCTGATCCAGATTCTGGTGCCATGGTCTGCCCATAACTCCACTCGTGATGAGCTGCTAACAAATTGGTTTGTCCAAGGGCATGTTCAGCTGTACCCTCCGTTCCCCTTTGGAGGAACTTCACTGTCACCTAATTAGGTAACATGGTAACTGGGCAACCATTACTTATAATAGACGTGGAGTTGTAAATTATTCTATTTAATTAAGAACTGCACATTTCCTATTAAAGGAAAGCTTATCATAGGTTAGTAAATTTATTGGGAACACTTAACTTTAGCTAATTAAGCTGTTTGAACTCAAGGCGAGGGCATTCATTAATAACCAAGCCCAAGCAGTTAAGGGCAATTAGTGAAACAGCTGGTCTTTATCTAACTGATAAAGGATGGTTAATAGAGATCTTTGCAGCTGTTATAAACCTCCCCAAAGCAATATCTTCTTCAAAAGTTTGCATTGGTAAAGAAAATATAAGAGGAAACTAAATTTAAAAGAATGGAGTGTTGGAAGCAATCCGGGTCTCTAGGCTCATGATGATGCCAGAAGAAACATGAAATCTACCGATAGTGCCCTCTTTCCTAGAGGTCTGCATTTACCTGGGAGAGTCTGACCTGGAAGTCAGCAGAGACTTGTTTTAGCTCTCCCTGGAATCTTGGGCTGCCCCAAAAGCGATAGGCAAGGATGGGTCCTCTACATATGCAGAGACTGTATTTCCTGAAGGAAAAATGCAGGAACGTTAACCTCTCATTCAGAAATGCAGCCAGGTAGCCTTAAACAATGTGCTTTTTTTTTTTTTTAATCTGCAAAAGTCTTTATGTAGAAAGTCTCACAGAGTCCTCGTATATCTCATTCAGTAATTTGTCAGCTTGATTTTTTATTTTTTTTGAGACAGAGTCTAGCTCTGTCATCCAGGCTGAAGTGCAGTGGCACAATCTCAGCTCATCACAACTTCAGTGTCCCAGGCTCAAGCGATCCTCCCACCTCAGCCTCCTGAGTAGCTGGAACTACAGGCATATTCCACCACACTCTGCTAAGTTTTTTTGTAGTTTTAAATAAAAATGAAGCTTCGCCATTTTGCCTAGGCTGATTTTGAACTTCTGAGCTCAAGTGATCAGCCTCCCAAAGTGCTGGGATTACAGGCATGGGCTGCCCCACCCATCCAGCTTGAACTTTTATTTAGAAATGTTAACATACAAATGCTTATTAGGATTATCCTGTGTTTCAGGAATCAAGTGTCATAATGTACGCTGTGGTTGGAGGGAAATCAGCAATGCCCACACTACCTGTGAATAGTTGTTACTTGGTCTGATGGTAGGGATTCTGGTTGAGGATGGTACTTTCATCGCTCTGCCTTCAGACATGTATTGATTGCCTGTTGTGTGCTGGGCACTATGCTGGCCTGTGATATCACACGAGAGCATCAAGGAGCCTGTGTTGTTTTTAGAGCTTGCAATCTAATGAGAGGAGAATGGACAGTAAACAGGTGTTGTTTTTGTTTATTAAAACAAGATAATCTTTGGCCGGGCATGATGGCTCATGCTTGTAATCCCAGCACTGTGGGAAGCGGAGGTGGGAGGATGGCTCAAGGCCTGGAGCTTGAGACCAGCCTGAGCAACACAGAGAGACGCCCTCTCTACAAAGCAGAAAACATCATGGTGGTGGCATATCCCGGAAGTCCCAGCTAGGAAGACTGAGGTGGGAAGATTACTCGAGCCCAGGAGGTTGAGGCTGCAGTGAACTGTGATTACGCTACTGTACTCCCGCCTGGGTGACAGAGTAAGATCCTGTCTCTAAAAAACAAACAAACAGAAAAATCCAAGGTAATCGTGGACTGTGATGAGTGCCTTGAAGGCAGAGTGGTTTTCCAAATTCAGCTTTTCTTGGTTGTTACCTTGCTTGTGGACCCATTTATAATAGCATCTGCTTCATATGTCTTTTTTAGTTGCCTCTTATTGCTTTAAACTTAAATATATTTATTTGAAGTGAAGACTTTATATTTCTACAGTAAATGGGAAGCCAGTATCTCTTACCGGAAATGGAAAGTAATCAGAAGAATAAATACGTAACTATTAAAATGAAAGCTGTTACATGTTCTCACTTATATGTGGGAGCTAAATGATGAGAACACAGAACACATGGACACATAGAAGGGAATAACACGCCCTTTCAGAGGGTGGAGAGCGGGAGGAGGGAGAGGATCAGGAGGAATAACTAATGGGTCCTACGTACTGGGTGATGAAATAGTTTGTACAGCAAACACCCATGAAACAAGTTTACCTATGTAATAAACCTGCACTTGTATCCCTGAACTGAAAAGTTAAGAAGACCAAATTCATTACCTCTCATACTAATTTTTGGAGGATTGAAGACATTTAAAATCTACTCTTTTAGCAATTAATATTAAAGGTGTTTGTTTGTTTATTTATTTATTGAGACAGAGTCTTGCTCTGACACTCAGACTGGAGTGCAATGGCACCATTTTGGCTCACTGCAGCCTCTGCCTCCCAGGTTCAAGTGATTCTCCTGCCTTGGCCTCCCAAGTAGCTAAGATTATAGGTGTGCACTACCTGGCTATTTTTTTTTTTTTTTTTTTTTGAGACAGAGTCTCGTTCTGTCACCCAGGCTGGAGTGTAGTGGCATGATCTCAGCTCACTGCAACCTCTGCCTCCCACGTTCAAGTGATTCCTCTATTCTGCCTTTGCCTCCTGAGTAGTTGGGTCTACAGGCGCATGCCACCATACTCGGCTAACTTTTGTATTTTTAGTAGTGGTGGGGTTTCACCATATTGGCCAGGCTGGTCTCAAACTCCTGATTTCATGATCTGCCCACCTCGGCCTCCCAAAGTGCTGGGGTTACAGGTGTGAGCCACCGTACCCAGTCTTTTTTTTTTTCTGTATTTTTAGTAGAGATGGAGTTTCACCATGTTGGCTAGGCTGGTCTTGAACACCTGACCTCAAATGATCTGCCCACCTTGGCCTCCCAAAGTGCTGGGATTACAGGCGTGAGCCAATGGCTGGGCATGGTGGCTCATGCCTGTAATCCCAGCTGTTTGGGAGGTCGAGGCGGGCGGATCACCTGAGGTCAGGAGTTCAAGACTAGCTTGGCCAACATGGTGAAACCCTGTCTCTAAAAAAAAAACCACACACACACACACACAAACAAAAAAACAGGTTTGAGCAATCGAGCCCAGCCTAATATTAAAGTTTCCTTTGGTTTCAGTAAATGCAAAAAATAAAAATAAAAATAAAATAAAAACTGTCTTCTGTTACCTGAAAATAGTCCAGGGAGCCTCAGCAGTGTGCATGTCATATTTTGGAAATATTGACATGAGTTGAGGGGTAACTGAAGATGCCACCTTCTGTGTGTGCATGCATGTGTATGTATATAACCATCTAAAAGTTTTACATGGTACTTCACTCCTAAATAATATATAACCATCTAAAAGATTACATGGTACTTCACTCCTAAATAATAGTGTGCATTGTCTAGGAACAGTAACTTTTACTACAAAATCGTAATACCATTTCACACCTAAAAAATGAATTATAGAGCCCAATATTATTTAATATATAGTTCGTATTCATACTCTCCTAGTTGGCCCAAAAATATTTTTATAGCTTTCTTCTTGAACCCAGATACAATCGATGCTTACACATTGCATCTGGTCACTATGTGTTTTTAGTCTTAATCTTTAACAAAGTTTGGTAATCATTTTCTAGAAAGGGCCAGGTAGCAAATATTTTTGGCTTTGTGGGCCGTACCATCTTTGTTGCAATTGCTTAACTCTGCTGTTTTCATACAAAAGCAGCCATGGACAGTATGTAAACAAGTGAACACGGATGTATTCCAATAAAACATTATTTACAAAAACAGGCAGTGGGTCAGATTTGGTTCACAAGATAACATCTAACCCACTTCCCCTTTTAAATGAAACTGTCTTAAAATCCTTTCTGAAGTTGAAGCATGTGGCATTGACTTTTGAAAAATCTCAGCCAGATGTCTTGTAGAATGTCCCACATCTGAATTTGTCTGAAGTTTCCTCTTGGTGTCAGCTGAACTTGTTCCTCTGTCTCCTATAGTTCTTCTGTCCTGAAAATTAGTTTCAGAGGCTTGATTTGATTGGGGTGAAACATTTCGGGCAAGAATCCTTCAAGGTAATGCCATATCTTTCACATTGCATCATGCCAGGAAACACATATTTCTTTGCCCTCCACTTGGTGATGCCAGGTTTGAGCCCTTGGCTAAAGACATAATACCAGACCTCTCCATTGCAAAGGTACATCTCCCCTCTGGAATTAGTACATAATACGCAGGCTTCTCCCTCTATCTGGAACATGCCTTTCTGTGGTCTTCCTTTGCCTGGCTCTTTCTCATCATTTGAGCCTCTACTCAAGCATCACCTGCCCCGGGAGCAGGACATTATGCCTCTGCTCTTAGGTGGCCTGTAAAGCTCTGCATGCTATGGCCCTGGCTGTCTCCCCAGAGTCATCTTGGACATTCTCCTCTTTCCTGTTGCAGTTCAGCCACGCTGGCCATCTTTCAGTGCATGGAGTGCAGTGTGCTCCGTCTGTCCTAACCTTGCCTGGAACACACCATTGTCTGCCTCACTCACCAGAAGTGTTCACTAGGGGTCCTGTTCTGAAGGATGTCTTCCTAGACTGTCCTCCCCATCCCAGTTTGGGCAAAATACTGCTGTCAAAGTTTCTCAAAGCACCGCATAAGGCTCTCTTTGTAAGGGTTCATCACACCTGAAATTTTTAATTTTTTAATGTGGTTATTATATTAGTTTCCCCTACCCCCTAGAAGCTTCCATAAGGGCAGGAAGCCTGCCTAATTTTGTTCATCCCTATAAATATCCAAAACACCTAGCACAGTGCCCAGCATGTAATAGGTGCTCAATAAATATCTGTTGAATAAATGTATGAATAATGACTAGTTGAATGGCTCCAATGGGACCCTATGCTAATGGTATCCTGAAGGGTCAGTCCTATTTAGCACTGGGAATGATCTACACCAGGAATTGGCAAGCTTTTTCTGGAAATGGCCAGATAGTAAATATTTTTAGCTTTGCGGGCCATACATTCTCTCATGGAACTATTCAAGTTGGCTGTGGTAGTGAAAGCAACCAAGGAAAATACCTAAGTGAATGGACAGAGCTGTGTGCCAATACAAATTTATTTACAACAGGCCAGGTGCAGTGGCTCATGCCTGTAATCTCAGCATTTTGGGAGGCTGAGGAAGGCAGATCACTTAAGGTCAGGAGTTTGAGACCAGCCTGGCCAACATAGTGAAACCCCGTCTCTACTAACAATACAAAAATTAGCTGGGCATGGTAGCATGCACCTGTAATCCCAGCTACTCAGGAAGCTGAGGCAGAAGAATCGCTTGAATCCAGGAGATGGAGGTTGCAGTGAGCTGAGATCATGCCAATGTACCTCAGCCTGGGTGATAGAGTGAGACTTCATTTCAAAAAAAAAAAAAAATTACAACAGGGGACAGGCCAGATTGGGGCCGTGGGATGTAGTTGGCCAGTCCCTGATCTAGGGGCATTATTCCTGGTTTCATCTTAGTTTTGCTTCACATTTATTGAATTCCTGCTCTGTAACAGGCATGATTCTGGATTCTGGAAATATCACAGTGAGTGAGACTGATAATATCTTTGGCCACATGAAGGTTATACCCTATTTGTCTAGAGACAGATAATAAAGAAGTAAATGAAAAATATCATCTTAGAAATAATGATGTGTTCCATGAGAAAGAATTAAACTGGGTACTGGGATGCAGAATGACTGGTTGGAGGCTAGGGGCTAGTCTTTTAAATAGAGTGGTCAGGCTAAATTAGGGGAAATCTGGGCAGTGGTAAAAAGCATGTAACTGGGCCAGGTGCAGTGGCTCACACCTGTCATCCCAGTACTTTGGGAGGCCTGGGCAGGCAGATCACGAGGTCAAGAGATTGAGACCATCCTGGCTAACATGGTGAAACCCCATCTCTATTAAAAATACAAAAATTAGCCAGGCGTGGTGGCATGCACCTGTAGTCCCAGCCACACAGAAAGCGGAGGCAGGAGAATCGCTTTAACTGGGGAGGCGGATGTTGCGGTGAGCTGAGATTGCGCCACCGCACTCCAACTTGGGCGACAGAGTGAGTCTTGGTCTCAAAAAAAAAAAAAAAAAAAAAAAAAAGATGTAACTGAATGTCCCAGGCTGGAGGATAAAAACCGTGAGTCCATAGCATTTCTAAAGAGAAAGGGAGAAGTGAAGGAGGAAAGTTCTTTGTTAGGGAGCTCACTAATCCTTGTAAAAGGATTGGGAGAATTAAAAATCATGGCCAGGAATGGTGCTTGTCTCTGTCGTCCCAGCACTTTGGGAGACTGAAGTGGATGGATCACTTGCCCCTAGAAGTTCAAGACCAGCCTGAGAAACACAGTGAGACCCTCATGTCTGCTACTACTAAAAAATATTATCCAGGCATAGTAGTGCACTCTTGTAGTCCCAGCTATTTGGGAGGCTGAGGTGGGAGGATTGCTTGAGCCTGGGGAGGCTTAGGCTGCAGTGAGCTGTGATCATGCTACTGCACTCTGGCTGGGCAACACAGAGAAACCCTGTCTCTAAAAAAAAAATAAAAATCATGTTTCCAGCCCCATTGTAATAATTGATTCATGACCAACCTGGGCAACATGGTGAAACCCCTGTCTTTACTAAAAATAAAAAAAAATTAGCTGGGCATGGTGGTGCACACCTGTGGTTCCAGCTACCCAGGAGGCTGAGGCGGGAGGATCACTCGAGCCCAGCGGGTGGAGGTTGCAGTGAGCCAAGATCATGACGCTGCGCTCTAGCCTGGGTGACAGAGTGAGACTTTGTTTCAAATAATAATAATTGATCCATGTAAGAATCATCTTCCCCAAGAAAGTACAACTGAGCAAAGATGAGAGGAAGCCACCAGGAAGAAAGGGCGGGAAAGGGTGTTGCAGGCAGAGGGAGTGGACAGTGCAAAGTCCCTGTGGCTTGCTTCCGAAACAGCAAGAAGATCTTGGTGGCCGGAAAGAGGAGAAGAGTGGTCAGAGATGATAGACCCAGGTCATGTTGGGCTTTGTAGATCCTGATGAGGAGTTAGGATTTTATCCTAAGTGTGGTGGGAAACCATGACAGTATTTGGAATGGAAGGGAGATGAGATACGGTTTCTACTTTAACATGACTCTTCTTGCTACTGTGTCGGGAGCAGGTTGGCAATGGGGTGGTCACAGTGGAAGGACGAAGACCAGCGAGGGGACTTCCAAAGTCATCTGATGCAAGAAAGGTTGTGGTATCAGCAGAAGGAGTGAGAAGTGGTTCGGCCTATTCTTTTGAAGGTGGAACTCTCAGAGTTTGACTTGTAGATGGATGGGAGGGAAAGAGAGGAGTCGAGGATGACTCCAAGGTCTGGAGGCTGAATAATATGTGGGTGGGAGCCATGTTGGGGGAAGACCCTCAGAGGCCTCGGTTTATGGGAGAAGCCTCAACAACCGCACTACGCTGGATACATGCCCAGTGTGAGATGCCTGTTAGACATCTTGGTGACGTGGAGTAGGCAGGTGTAGGATGTACAAGCCTGGAGATAGTTGAGAGTTATTGCTCTCTAGATTAAATCACAAGAGGGCATAGATACAGAAGAAGACCTAGGATTGGGAAAAGCATTAGGAGACTGAGAAGGCGCAGCTGGTTAGGCAGGAAAACCAGAAGGATGCGAACCCTAGCACCAGTTCAGAATTTCAAGAACTTAGTTCCCTCATTTCCCCTTATTGTATTTTCTCATCTCTTTAAAACTCATTTTGGCCTGCAGCAGTGGTGAACGATAGCTCTGATGGTAGTAACAGTAAAGGCAGCCAACATTTACTAAATATCTGTTCTGTGCCACACAGATGCTAACCACCTTACCTGCTCTATCTCACTGAATCCTCACTCCAGCGCTTTGATGAGGGCTTTATTGTTATCCCTGGTCTCAACTGAGCAAAGTGAGGCCCAGAGAGGTTGAGCAACTTCCCCAAAGTCACACAGCTGGTAAGCGACAGAGTCAGAATTAGAACTCTACATGCCTTGAATCTTTCCCCAAAACAGGTTAGCTATAAATACATGTTCTAAGAAGTTCCTCTGAAAAGGGTAGTGGTTGGCAGGGGGACAGTCACTCTAGTATTTAACAAGTATGTATTAAGGACCTGCCGTGCACCACTCCAGAAACAGAATAGAGGTAGACAATGCAAAATCCCTGCTCTTCTCAGGGAACCTCAGTATCTTCATCTGTAAAATGGGGATAATAAATATATCTACCTCATCAACTTTTTGAGACGATTTAATGTATTAATGCAACAGATCTCTTAGAAAAGGGCCTGGGATGTAGTTGACATGGAAGACGTGGTCATTATTATGGAGAGACTCTATTGCTTCATGGTTAAAGATTGGGCCTCTGAGTGACGGGATGTGTGGGTTTAGATCCCAGTTTTTGCTACTCCCTAGCTGTGCGGCAATTGGGAAGCTCCTTCCCCTCTCTGTGGCTTAATTTCCCCATCTGTAAAATGGGATAATGATAGTTTCTAGCTCATGTCAGTATGATGAAGGTTTACGAAGCTAATATGTTGAAAGGGCTTGATGTGACTGGTACGTAATTCTCGTGTCTTAGCTGTTATCATGGGGCTGGGATACAGTGAGGACACTGGCAACAAGCGTGCCTGTCAGTAAAGAAAAACAAGCTTATCATCCGTGAGAAGAAAGCATGGCAAATAAAAACCCTGCTGGATTTCCATGTGCGTTTCAGTGACAGGCGGCCTGGATTAAAGAGCCGACAAGTCACAGCGGGAAGAGCTGTCCTGTTCCCAGAGGCAAAAGACAGCCCACGGAAAGAAATAGCACAAAGCTTTGGGACGAGAAGACGGTGGCCCAAGGAAAGAGAGGAGGGGCAAAGGATGCTGCGAATCACTGTAATATTTTCCCTAGGAAAGTCCCAGGGGTTCTTGTAGAGGCCTTAATCACCTATTCTGGGCTTCCGATGTCGGTAGCTCCTTGCTCTTTGAGAGCTGTGCTCCCTCTGGCCCCTGTCTGTCTCCGTTAGAGCCTAATCATATTTGAAAGTAGTTTTTATCTGTGATTATTCATCTGTATATGAGGAGCTTATGCGTCTAAGCCGCCACTTCCATCAAATCCAAGCGCATGGCTCCTTTAATACATACAGGTCTAACATTGGCAGGGAGAGTGGTCCCCACCCCCAATCCAAGCAGGGAGATTTTAGAGAATTACAGGGGACCAGCTTGGGGAGTGGGGAGGTGGGGGTAGACAGTGCCGGCATCAAGACAGGGAGCAAAACAAATATGAGAGACCTAATAGCAGGAACTCCAGCCAGGCCCATAAATCGATAGGTGGGCTTATCCTAAAGGCATGGCTTCTCAAACTTTAATAAGATGGTGTCTATGAAGATTACATATTAGCTTAGAGAACAATATTTCATTTTTGCCGGCTCTTTCTAATCTGCAGGAGATGATGTGCTGGGCTGGGTTTAATGCTCACACACATATTTCAGGTTAATTTTCTGTTAAATTGTGGTGAGGATAGAGCGGAGTTTTCCCTCTTCCTAGGATTTGGGGTTCTGATATCAGGAGGCAGGGAGCCAGTGGGGGAGTAGGCCAAGGACAAATACTGGGGGTCCCCCTTAACGACAAAGACAAAATCATTTGATTATTCTTGCTTCTTCTGCAGATGTTTAAGTTTTTTTTTTCTCTCTTTTTTCTACAGCATTGTGATGTAATTCACATACCATGCAATTTACTTATTTAAAGTACACAATCTGTCCAGGCGTGGTGGCTCACGCCTGTAATCCTAGCACTTTGGGAGGTTGAGGTGGGAGGATCGCTTGAGCCCAGGAGTTCAAGACCAGCCTGGGCAACAAAGTGAGACCTTGGCTCTACAAAAAATAAACAAAATTAGCCGGGCATGGTGGCACATGCCTGTGGTCCTGGATACTTGGGAGGTTGAGGTAGGAGTATCTCCTGAGCCTGGGAAGTTGAGGCTACACTGAGCTGAATTGCATCTCTGCATTCCAGCCTGTACGACAGAGCAAGATCCTATCTCAAAACAACAAAAAACAAAAAAAAAAAAAAAAAAAAAAGAAAAAAGAAAAGGACAAATGGAGACTTGCATATTGTATGTTTATACATTTAAGCATAAACCAATATATGTCATATCCTCCTACCTGGGCAAACCTCCATAATGACAAGATTAAAACATGTAAGAGAGCTAAGGTTTTATATTACTGGAAGTTGATATAATATCAAACATGGATCAATTATCATTTTTGGATATTCTATTGGTAGACTGGCTGGCAATGTTTGGATGAGTGAAAAAAAGACACAAATAATTCATAAATTAGGTATTTCATAAAATTTCCTTTTCTGGCCTTAATTTTAGCAGTCACTAATTTTTTTTGAGACTGAGTCTAACCCTGTCACCCAGGCTGGCATGATCTCAGCTCACTGCAACCTCTGCCTCTTGTGTTCAAGTGTCTCTCCTGCTTCAGAGTCCCGAGTAGCTAGCATTACAGGTGCATACCACCATGCCCAGCTAACTTTTGTATTTTTAGTAGAGACGGGGTTTCACCATGTTGGCCAGGCTAGTCTTGAATTCCTGACCTCAAGTGATCCACCTACCTTGGGCTCCCAAAGTGCTGGGGTCGCAGGTGTGAGCCACTGTGCCTGGCCAATAATGTTTTTATAATTAAGAGTTTCACCAATTTGCTTCTATCGACAGCAATGATTCAGTAATTATAAAATAAAATATAATTGGATTAAAACTATTTGGACATATTTTCACCAAGAAAGTATATTATAGTAAAGATAAAATGGAAAAATTCAAGATATTTTTCATACATATTTTCAAAACATTATTTTTTCTTTAGGTATTTCAAATTATTTATTATAATTAAAAGGGACAATGAAAATTATGTTAGTATTAACAAATATTAAACATTTTAAAAAATGAAAGTTGAAATTTAATTTTTAAAATTCTGTTTAGACCTTATTACATATTTTTATTTAAAAACTATTCATAATACTAATTTTCTATGTCTGTTCAGTTGTCAGTTTCTAAGGTCAGTCAGTATTATGGCCAGATTTATGAATATACATAATGAAGAGTAATTTTTTTTGAAATGGCATCATTTTGCCAAGGCTGAAGTGCAGTGGCACAATCACGGCTCATTGCAGCCTTGACCTCTTGGGCTCAATCAGTCCTCCCGCCTTAGCCTCCTGAGTAGCTGAGACTATAGGTGTGTACCACCTCGTCTGGCTAATTTTCGTATTTTTTGTAGAGATGGGATTTCACCATGTTGCCCAAACTGTTCTTGAACTCCTAAGCTCAAGTGATCCTCCAGCCTCAGCCTCCCAAATTCCTGGGATTACAGGCATGAGCCACCACACCTGGCCATGAATTGTTTACACTGCAACATCTTCCACGGCTGTGATACGCCACTGTCCATCATGCCATACGGATTCCAGAACCACAAATTGGAACACAAAGAGAAGCAAGAAACAGGCAGTCAGCACTATGGAAAAATGATATTCTGCTCTGCAAGAATCTATTGCACCTACTCTATTTGATAGGAAGTATTTGACACGTTAGTTAATTCGTCCATTCTCTTTCCTAAGTGTTTTTGTGATCCCTGCACTCCAGAGCAGTGCCCATCTCTCCTGTAGGCTGTCGTACTGCACACAAACCTTCAAGGTGTTTGGGCTCGGTTGCCTTTTGTTTTGAGGACAGAGATTGAGATCTGGGAGGCAGTGCTTCTCTGGGGCCTGAATGGTGTTATGCATTAGGGCGAATGGTTAGAGTAATTGATGTGTTTTGTTGGTGATAAGTCCAGGTCCCAGGTGACTGAGTGGCCCAGGACAGGAGCCCCTGTTGCTCAGGTCTAAGGGTGGCCTTGCAGATATATGTGGGTAGAGAGAGGTTCAGGGAAGAGCTTCAGGACTGAAATACTTGGATAGCATCTCGGAATCCATAAACCATCCCTTAGGATGCCTGTGAAAACTTCTTTCTGTATTTCTTGTGTAAATGTTGTTTTCTCACTGCTGACTTGATCGTTCCATGACTAATCCTAAGGGTTGAGACTTTTATGAGTCAAGTGGTGGTAGGCTTTTCCATTTTATTTGAGGATGCAAGCATTGTTTTCCTAACACAGACAGTTTTCGCCAGATACATATTCTGAGATATTCTTATCTACAGATAAAGAACTCAGCACACATGGTGGTGTTTGAATGGAAAAGTGAAAAACAAACTACTCACCTCATGCGATCAATTTTATTTGGGCTGTTAGCAGAGAATATTTTGCACTAGAGACTTCTTATATCAAGTAATAACTGAATGTAAGCAAACAGATCATCAATTATTAAGATGCAGCTGCTATTAATGTAATCCTTTACATTTCAGTATTATCAGCATTTGGAGGGGGTTGTAAAGGTACTTAAAAGTATCTGCTGTATGAAATAGGAATATAACCACGTTCCCTTTGCTAAAAGTTTTTGGAGGATCTAGCTCTAGTTTTCCACTTAAGAATGGGCATTGTGTTTGGGAGAGGTGTAAAATCTGATGCAGAAATATCTAATCTCTGGATACCTCTTTTTACTTTTTATTTTTTTAGAGATGGGGTTTCAACATGTTGGCCAAGATGATCTCGGTCTCTTCACCTTGTGATCCGCCTACCTCAACCTCCCAAAGTGCTGGGATTACAGGCGTGAGCCACTGCACCCGGCTGATACCTTTTATTAATTGGTGAAACTCAGATTGACTTCCTTTTGTGAAAACATTTTCATTCATTCATTCATTCTTTCATTCCAAAAGCCAGGGTCTTGCTTGTGATCCAGGAAGGAGTTTAGTGGTACAATCATAGCTTACCGCAGCCTCAAACTCCTGAGCTCAAGCAATCCTCCCACCTCAGCTTCCTGAGTAGCTAGAACCACAGGCACCTATCAGTGTGACTGGCTAATTTTTAATTTTTTTGTAGAGATGGGGTCTTGCTCTGTTGCCCAGGCTAGTCTCAAACTCCTGGCCTGAAGCAATCCTCCTGCCATGGCCTCCGAAAATTCTGGGATTACAGGCATGAGCCACTGCACCTGGCCTGTATTTTTGGAATACAGATAATACATTCACATGGCTCAAAAATTAAAAAGTAAAAAACAAAAAATAACAGTGAAAACCCTTCCTTCTCTCTCTCTCTTTTGACCTACAGTGCCTCGCCCCCAGAAGTAATCACTGACATCATCATCATCATCATTTTTATGTATCTGTTCAGGGTTTCTTTGTATGTATCGGCAAATACTAATTTTGACTCATTTCACACAGTTTTGAGCCTTGGGTTTTTTCCTTATTTTCCAACATATCCTGGAGGTTATTCCAAATCAGCACATAGAGAGCTCCCTCATTCTTTATTTCCAGCCCTATACTACCTGTTTTAGGTTGTACCATACTTTATTTAACCAATCTGCTATAGAGGGACATTGGATTTTTTCCAACTATTTCTTAGGCCAAACACATTGCAATGAATAAACTAGCACTTGCATGAGGTACAGGCATATGCTTTTACATATATTTAAGATAAATTTCTAGAAATGGAATTTCTGGGTCAACTTGTACACACGTGTAATTCTGATAGATATCGCCAAATTGTCCTCTATGTTGATAGATTCCACTAGCAATGAATGAGAGTGCCTGTTTCCCCAAGGCTGGCTCGTGTTTTGAAGACCTGCTCAAGTAGAGGCTATCTGCTCAGCACCAAATTGCAGGAGAGAATAGCATTGTTATATTCGTATTCTCCAATTCCTCTGCTACCTTTCACTCCTTGCCTTTTGCTTGCTCTATGACTGCCTGAGTTTCCTCACCTGTAAACTGGGGCTGTAAGAATACCTACAGCCTACAGTAGTTAGGAGAGTTCCATGTGCTAATGCTGACGAAGCACCAAGCACAGTTCAGACACAGTAACTGCTTAAAAATGCTGTTATTAAGTGGGTCAACTACATGACAGCACCCAGAGATTACTGCAACTCTCCTTCTCTTAGGCCACAGTAGACATGAATGTCCATATCATTAAATAACAAAGGCGGCTGGGTGCGGTGCCTCATGCCTGTAATCCCAGCACTTTGGGAGGCTGAAGCCAGTGGATTATGAGGTCAAGAGATCGAGACCATCCTGGCCAACATGGTGAAACCCCATCTCTATTAAAAATACAGAAATTAGCTGGGCATGGTGGTGGGCTCCTGTAGTCCCAGCTACTCGGGAGGGTGAGGCAGGAGAATCACTTGAACTTGGAAAGTAGACGATGCAGTGAGTGGAGATCACGCCACTGCACTCTAGCCTGGCAACAGAGTGAGACTTCTGTCTCAAAAAAAACCAACCAACCAAACAAAAAACAAAGGCGCTGAATGTTTTCTTGGAAGAAGAGGAGGTAAATAACAAAGGCAGTAAATGTGAGCCCCCTCTGCTGGGTGTAATTAGAGAAGAGGAAATTAGAGGTTTTGAGTGGAAAAGGGAGGTAGGAGGATAGTGAAATAGGAGCAGAGATTTCTACAATGAGCCTTGGAGAGGGAAAACAAGCCAATGCCTGAGAGAGCTTTGACACTGAAACCCCCCTCTGTAGGAGGAGGTTCCTGAACTCTGTGTATGCCACGGTGCTGAGTGCCCCGGGTATTAACCGGCCTGAAGTTATCACCTGGATAGCTAAGGCTCTAGAATCTGAGTATTGAGGAGACCGGAGACAGAGCTACTCACCTGGACCAAGTGGAATTGGCAACATAGCTTTATGATTGAAGTGTCTTTCTCCAGAATCAGGTAGCCCTGAGTTCAAATGCTGCCTCTACCAGTTGCTAGTGGGCTGACCTAGGATAAGTTCATGTTTCTGATTCTCACTTTCCTCATCGGTCACCTGAAGATAAATGCCAGAGTAGGGGACGTACTCAAGCTGCTTGGATTTTCACAAGAAGGCTCCAGGATTACAGGCTGGAAGTGTTCTAAGATATGTAGCACCATGCCTGGCCCACATTTTTTTTTTTTTTTTTTTTTTTTTTTGTTTGAGATGGAGATTTGCTCTTGTTGCCCAAGCTGGAGTGCAATGGCGTGATCTCGGCTCACCACAACCTCTGCCTCCTGGGTCCAAGCTATTTTCCTGTCTCAGTCTCCTTAGTAGCTGGGATTACAGGCGCCCACCACCACACCTAGCTAATTCTCTATTTTTAGTAGAGATGGGATTTCTCCATGTTGGCCAGGCTGGTCTTGAACTCCCGACCTAAGGTGATCTGCCTGCCTCAGCCTCCCAAAGTGCTGGGATTACAGGCGTGAGCCACTGTGCCCGGCCCTGGCACGTCTTAAACACTTAATAAATGTCAGCAGCTATTAAAGATATCAAATGAATAGGGCTTTACAAGCTTGCTGTTTCTGGGATACAAGGGGGACCCTGCGGGGTGCATGTTAACAAATTCAAGTCGTAAAATCAGAAAAGGCCCATTTAGATGTCTGTACTGTTATAGAGAGGAAAAATGCCTCTTAGCATACATGTTATTTGCAACAAAGCAAAACAAATTTGTGAGCTTCTTATTGCAGATTAAGTGGAGGGAGAGCCTGAAAAATTTCCTGCCGTCTTGCGGCGGTAAATAGAAAATGGGTTGTATGGTACTGATTGCTGCTAATTTAAGACATATAAAAATCACTGATGGCCTCTTTTTGTTCTCCACGTTTTCCCGTTATTTACTAAAGGTAAAATAGTCATACATTTACATACATTATCTTTGTCCCTGTAACTCATTTTCATGTTAAGGATGTATATTCCTTAAACACTTCTATCTCTTTCACTTATTTATTTTTTTTCAACCTAACACTCCCCATAAGAACTTAATCCTTGTGCTTGGGAATCAAGTGTACAATTCTCCTTCCCTGGAATGCTCTAATCTGCCTGCTGCTATGCTTGGCAAGCTCTTACTTCTCAACCAGCTATTACCTTTGCGAAATATTTCCCAAGATCGCCAGCCATCGATGCCCCTTTCTTCTTTGATTTGGTGAGGCTCTTTTTAATGTTTCTTTTATAGCATTTTTCATATTGGGCTCTAGTTCTTTGTGTACGTATCCATCTTTCCCTTTATACTAAGGAATTTGAGTCAAGAGTAGCATCTTTTTCTCTCTTTCTGCATCAAACATGTATTAAGTGTCAGACCCTGTGATAGGATCTGTGGATACAGAAATGAATTAGACGCAGCCCCTGGTCTGGAAGGGAGATCTCAAGACAGTGAAGAAGCAATTAAAGAATGAGGCACTGAGCTAAAACCTTACATAATGCTTTCGTTTAGTCTCCTAAATGACCTTAAATGCATCTGTGAGGATTCCCATTTTACTCCTGAAAAGCCTGAGCTAAGGAGATAAGAATATAAGGCTAGCAAGTTCCACAATTCCAGTGTCAAGGTGGGGGTCAGGAGACCCCTCCACCACCCCCAAAGAGGCAGTGCCCAGCAATGTCATGACTGTGAGGATTTGGCCAGATGAAGGAGTCAGGGAAAGGAACTCCAGGAAGAGAGACAAGGCTGTGCGAAGGCTTAGGGGTGAGGGAGCATTGATATTTTGGAAATTACAAAAGTATTAGTCATCTCTGCATTTCCAGCATTCACACAGTGCTCAGTACACAGTAGATGCTCACTGAATAATGTAAGAATGCATTCCTGCTGCTGACGTCCCCACAACTTATAATTCAACTCATGACTCTAGTTTCTTATATTCCTCAGTGTTCTTCAGTAAAGTCTTATTTTTGCTGAGGTTCTAGGGATGCATAGACCAGTGGCCCAACTTAGAAGAGTGTGCCCTCGAACTATCTCCCTTCGACCTTCCAGAAATGGTTTAGAGGCTTCCTCCCCTACCTCTACCCTGTAACTGTCCAGCGACTGTTTCTACATTTGGTTCAGACAGACTGAGCAAAGTTTTGGGCATAGCTGGACAGTTGCTGGATAGACAGCTGATGGAGTCTCTTGACTGAGACCATCTGCAGGCCATACAGCTGTGGAATATGTGAAAACTGCCCCTTGCAGATGGGAGGCTGAGCTCAAGAAACATGAATCTAAGAGAAGATGCTTACGGTTCAGCCATAATTCCTAACTCTTACATCTCTTTCTCAACTGCTTTTCTTCCCACCGTCCTGAGGAATACCTTTTCAGACTGGACGGGGTGGGGCAGATAGAAAACTGTTCTCTTTTACTTGCTTTGGCTTGGTCAGGAATGCTCTTTCTTTTATATGGGATGTCAGTTAATAGAAAGGACTCTGGAGCCAGACTGCATGGGGTTTGAATCCTGGCTCTGATACTTACTGGCTGCATGACCTTGGATAAGTTACTTAACATCTCTGTACCTCAGTTTCCCTACCTGTGAAATGGGATTAATAATAGTACCTATTTCATAAGGTTTTTGTGAGAGTATAAAGCAACTAAAATATTTAAAGCCCTTATATCAGTTCCTGGCACATTGTAGGTGCTGTATATGTGATGATGATGATGATGATGATTATAATTAAAGTTACTCTACACAAACTCCCTTCTCTCTTCTGGTTCATTTGTACTAAATGTTAATGTCCCATTTAGTCTTAAAGCCCAATCAATTGGATATTAGTCCTTATTTTCTTTGAAGACAATAAGACAGCCATGGGAACTTATAAGGTGAATTTAGACTTTAGGTTGGTAATATCATGTTTAAGCTGTCTAGCATGGCAAACCAAGAAAAGAAAAACAAAATAATATTTCACATGAAAATAGTTGGGCTTTTCACATGAATAAACCACCCCAGGCTGTTTGAGTTGACATATTACTCAAAACCAGAAGAAACTTGATCTACTCTACTCTCTTGGATTTTGATGGGTAAACTGACTAATGCAGGGTTACATAGGGCTAGACTAGAACATACTTCTCCTGATCCCTGTTCATGTTCCTTGCAATGCCCTGCAACCAAGTGATGTTCACTCTCTGAAGCTTCTCAAATTTTTTTTTATGACAAGGATCAGCAAATGCTTTCTGCAAAGGGCCTGATAGTAAATATTTTAGGTTTTATAGGCCATCTGTCTCTGTAACCACCACTCAACTCTGCCATTATAGTGTGAAATCAGCCATAGACAGCAAATGAATGGATGTGGCTGTGTTTCAATAAAACTTTATTTATATGGCAGGCCAGATTTTGCCCATGAGTTGTAGTTGTAACTCCCTGCTCTATGATATCCCCAGCTGAAGTGTTAAAGGGAAATACCGGAGCAATAAATGCTCTTTACATGAAAAGAAGCTGTTAGTCAAATGCTCAATGGGAAGAAGTAGGCAGAAGAAAGAGCTGTGGTGTATGAAGTAATGAGGATGATTAGGCAAAAACCAGCTTTACCTTTCCATCCTGGCAACCTCAGTTTCTTTTTATTTATAATTGTTTTAAAGAGAGAAAATAGAGATGGAAATTTTTCTACATGAACAGTGGGATCAAGGGAAAAATTCTGTAAAGTAGTATTGGTTATCATGGGATTCCTGGTACAACTTGCCAGAAAAATCCAAACACAAGGGCAAGCTTTTATCTCTCCATGAAACTCAATTAATTTTAATCTATAAGATGAGACTTACCCACTTAGCTTCTAGAGATTAGCTTGCTTTATTAGGGCATCAAAAAATAAGCAGAAAGAAAAGAAAATGTGCTTGAAAATGGCTTGCTTTCATTTGAGAAAAATCAGTCCATGGCTAATTAGGGCAAAACTTAGAGGCTGCAGGGAGGTTAGCAGAGTGAGATTTAATCATTGTCAGATAAGTGTACAATCAAGAAAATGCCACAAAACATTCTCTCTGTGAGGTGCATAGTTACCCACATCTTTTGGAATTGTTTGTGATGGGGACGTGTATTAGTAATCTATTGCTACATAATAATTGCACCCAAACTTAACAGCATAACACAAAACACATTTATTATCTCACAATTTCCATGATCAAAATTGTAGGCACAATTTAATTGGGTCTGCTGTGTCAGAGTCTTTGCATAAGGCTGCAATTAAGGTGTCAACCTGGCTGAGGTTTCATCTGAAGGTTCTACTGGGGATGGACCCCCTTCCAAGTTCCCATGGCTGTTGATAGGGTTCAATTCCTCAAGGGTTGTTGTACTGAGGACCTCAGTTCTTAGCTGGCTGTTGGCTGGAGGCCACTCTCAATTCCTTTCCATGGAGGCCTGTCCAGTATGTCAGCTTGCTTCATCAAACCATGCAAGCCAAGAAGATAACAGAGTCTGCTAGCAAGATGGAAGTTACAATCTTACATAACCTAATGATGAAAGTGACAGCCCATCACTGTTGCAATATTCTATTCATTAGAAGTAGGTCATAGGTCCTGTCCATACAAAAAGGAGGGAACCATGCAAAGATATGAAGATGAAGATGAAGAGGAAGGGATGGTTGGGGGACATCTTAGAGTCTACCTGCTACAGGAAGAGAGAAGTAATGATTTAGTGAAGTAGTAATGAGAGCAAGTGCACTGCTTTGTGAAGAAGGTCTCTGGCTGGGCATGGTGGCTCATCCCTGTAATCCCAGCACTTTGGGAGGCCGAGGCAAGCAGATCATGAGGTCAAGAGATTGAGACCATCCTGGCCAACATGGTGAACCCCGTTTCTACTAAAAATACAAAAATTAGGTAGGCGTGGTGACGTGCACCTATAGTCTCAGCTACTCGGGAGGCTGAGGCAGGAGAATTGCTTGAACCTGGGAGGTGGAGGTAGCAGTGAGTCGAGATCACGCCACTCCAGCCTGGTGACAGAGTGAGACTCCGTCACACACACACAAAAAAAAGGTCTCTGAAGCTGTCTTCACTCTGAAGGATGGGTGATTATTGACTATCATGGGCTGAAGAGGAGGGATAACGTGTGCATGTATCATACTGTTGCTGTTCCTAACTACAAACTGTGTTTGGTTTCTGAGAGGTTTAAACTGTAGTGAGACCATTCATCCTCATTAAATCTAGATTCTGGGCTGTAACATTGGGTAAACAGAGCCCATGCAACAACTGGGACTCTTAGTGACAAGCAACAGAAAATCCAACTCAAGTGGCTTAAGAAAAGAGAGAACTTATGAGCATACACAGCCGAAAACTCAGAGAGTAAATTTCACTTCAGGTGTGGGTGGGTTCAGGGCTTCAGCAAAATATTTTATTTGTTTACTTTTTTGGTTAAGGTTATTGAGACATAACTTGTGTATGGTACCCTTTTTGCACGCAGTTTAGTGAGTTCTGACAAACATGCAGTCATGTACCCGCCAACGTAATCAGGATGTAGAACACTTCCGCTCTTCCCACTCCCCAGTTTTTTTCTTGCTCCTTTGTAGTCAGCTTCTCCTGCTACCCTTAGCCCCTGACAACCATTCATCTCTTTTCAGTACCTAGATATATTTCAGAATATCTTTTAAATGGAATTATGTAGTTTAGATGTACTCATAAGATTACGAGTCTGGCCTCTGTTACTCACTTCACTGTCCTGCCTATGAGATTCATCTGCATCATCGAATCTCTCGTTTCTTTTTATTACTGAGTAGCCCATTGTACAAATGTACAGTGATTTAAAAAATCTATCAACTAACTGCAGGACATTTGATTTGTTACCATTTTTAGCAACTGTGAATAAAACTACTAGAAACATTTGTGCATATGTTTTTATTTGTGTGTGTGTGTGTGTGTGTGTGAATGTAAGTTTTCATTGTTCTGGTAAACACCTATAGGGAAGTTGCTTAATCGTACAGTAGATCTGTGTTTAATTTTATAAGAAACTATCAAGTTTTCCAAAATGGGTTGCACCAGAACTGGGCATGGCAGCTTACCCCTGTAATCCCAGCACTGTGGGAGGTAGAGGAGGGTGGATCACTTGAGGCCAGGAGTTCGAGACCAGCCTGGTCAACACAGTGAAACCCCTTCTCTACTAAAAATAAAATAAAATAAAAATACAAGTTTTTCCCTATTCTCACCAGTACTTGGTATCACTCACTTTTTAAGGTTTATTTTAGCTATTCTAATAGGTGTGTGGTGCTATCTCAAGGTACTCTTAGTTTGCATTTTCCTGATAACTAATGATGTCAGTCATCTTTATGTGTTTACGAGCTAACTCTCTGTCCCCCTTGGGAAACTGTCCGTGCAAATCTTTTCATATTTTTAATAATTGTGTACTTACCTATTTTGAAAATAAGTGTTATTCTTAGAAGCCTCGTAAGTTTTTTGAGCAAATAGAAAAAACAGTAACTAGATAATGAGGCCTATTTTTTTTTTTTAGAAAGAAAAAGAGAGGAAAGAAAGTGAGAGTGAAAGAAAGAAAAAAAAGAATGTAAGAGAGAAAGAAAGAGGAAGAGAAAGAGGGAGAGAGAACGGGATTCTTGTTCTATTGCCCAGGTTAGAATGTAGTCTAAAAATGG
>CAUYLG010025409.1:0-27998 GCA_963573385.1 Cacajao melanocephalus
CCCTTCTTCGCCTCTTTTGATCTTTGTTGGTTTAAAGTCGGTTTTATCAGAGACTAGGATTGCAACCCCTGCTTTTTTTGCTCTCCATTTGCTTGGTAAATCTTCCTCCATCCCTTTATTTTGAGTCTATGTGTGTCTTTGTATGTGAGATGGGTCTCCTGAATACAGCACATCGATAGGTCTTGACTTTTTATCCAATTTGCTAGTCTGTGTCTTTTGATTGGGGCATTTAGCCCATTTACATTTAAGGTTAATATTGTTATGTGTTATTTGATCCTGCCATTTTGATACTAGCTGGTTGTTTTGCCCATTCGTTGACACAGTTTCTTCATTGTGTTGATGCTGTTTACCATTTGGTACATTTTTGCAGTGGCTGGTACTGGTTGTTCCTTTCCATATTTAGTGCTTCCTTCAAGAGCTCTTGTAAGGCAGATCTGGTGGCAACAAAATCTCTCAGCAATTGCTTGTCCATAAGGGATTTTATTTCTCCTTCACTTGTGAAGCTTAGTTTTGCTGAATATGAAATTCTGGGTTGAAAGTTCTTTTCTTTAAGGATGTTGAAGATTGGCCCCAACTCTCTTCTGACTTGTAGGGATTCTGCCAGGAGATCCACTGTGAGTCTGATGGGCTTCCCTTTGTTGGTAATCCTACCTTTCTCTCTGGCTTCCCTTAGCATTTTTTTCCTTAACCCTAGTGAATCTGATGATTATGTGCCTTGGTGTTGCTCTTCTTAGGGAATATCTTTGTGGTGTTCTCTGTATTTCCTGGAATTGAATGTTGGCCTGCCTTGCTAGGTTGGGGAAGTTCTCCTGGATAAATCCTGTAGAGCGTTTTCCAGCTTGGATTCATTCTCTCCATCACATTCAGGTACACTGATCAAACGTAGATTAGGTCTTTTCACATAATCTCATATTTCTTGGAGGCTTTGTTCATTTCTTTTCACTCTTTTTTCTCTAGTCTTGCCTTCTCATTTTATTTCACTGGGTTGATCTTCAACCTCTGATATCCTTTCTTCTGCTTGATTGATTCAGCCATTGAAACTTGTGTATGCTTCGCAAAGTTCTTGTGCTGTGTTTTTCAGTTCCATCAAGTCATTTATATTCTACTCTAAGCTGGTTATTCTAGTTAGCATTTTGTCTAACCTTTTTTCAAAGTTCTTAGTTTCTTTGCATTGGGTTAGAACATGTTCCTTTAGCTCAGAGAAGTATGTTATTACCCACCTCCTGAAGCCTGCTTCTGTCAGTTCATCAAACTCATTCTCCATCCAGTTTTGTTCCCTTATTGGAGAGGAGTAGTGATCCCTTGCAGGAGCAGAGGCATTCTGGTTTGTGGTGAATTCATCCTTTTTGCACTGATTTCTTCCCACCTTTGTGGATTTATCTGCCTTTGGTCTTTGAAGTTGGTGACTTTTGGATGAAGTCTCTGGGTGGATGTCCTTTCTTTGATGTTGAAGCTCTTTCTGTTTTTTAGTTTTCCTTCTGTCAGTCCCCTCTGCTGCAGGACTGCTGGAGGTCCACTCCAGACCCTGCTTGCCTGGTAATCACCCATGGGGGCTGCAGAACAGCAAGGATTGCTGCCTGTTCCTTCCTCTAGTAGCTTCATCCCAGAAAGTTACCTGCCAGATGTCAGCCAGAGCTCTCCTTTATGATGTGTCTCTTTGTATATACAGGGGTCAGAGAGCCACTTGAGGAGGCTGTCTGTCACTTTTCAGAGCTCAAGTGCTGTGCTGGGAGCTCTGTTGCTCCCTTCAGAGCTGCAGCACAGGGACGTTTAAGTCTGCTGCAGCAGAACTCACAACTGCCCCTTTTCCTGGTGCTCTGTCCCAGGAAGGTGGGGCTTTATTTATAAGTCCCTGATGGGCTTCTGCCTTTTTTCAGAGATGCCCTACCCAGCAAGGAGGGAGTCTAGTCACAGTCTGCCTACAGAGGCATTGCTGAGCTGCCGTGGGCTCTGCCCAGCTGCTGTGTAAACTTCCTTGTGATTTTGTTTACACAGGTAAGGTTAGAGCTGCCTCAGTAATGGCAGACGCCCTTCCCCCCACCGAGCTCTACCCTCCTGGGTGGAGGTCAAACTACTGTGCTAGCTGCAAAACTCTCAATCCAGTGGGTTTCAGTTTGCTGGTCTTTGTGGGGATGGGACCCACTGAGTCAGATCACTTGGTTCCTTTCCTTCAGCCCCCTTTTTCTGGGGAATGGGTGGCTCTGTCTCACAGGCATTCCAGGCACTTGCTAAAACAGCTGCCCAGATTTGTGCTGGAAACTGGCGGCGCCGGCTGAAACAGCCACCCAGGTGTGTGCTAGAAACTCAGGGCGCTTGTCAGCTCAGTGGGGATCTCCTGGTCTGTGGGCTGTAAAGAGCATAGGAGAAGTGCAGTATCTAAACTGGAGTGCTGGAGTGGCCAGAAAAGACCCCAGTGGCCTCTGCTGGGTAGGGGGAGGGGTCCTCCAGCCCGTGGCACTTCCTGGGTTAGGCAGCACCCCACCCTGCCTCAGTTTGCCCTCCCTGGGCTATACCCACTGCCCAACCAGTCCCATTGAAATGAACCTGGTACCTCGGTCAGAAATGTGGAGATCACTCACCTTCTGCATCAGTCTCGCTGGGAACTGTGCTCCAGATCTGTTCCTATTCGGCCACCTTGGTGGAAGACTCCTGAGATGCATTCTTAAGGGCAGAAAGCAAGTTGATGGACTATTTGCCTAGTATGATCTAATTAACATGCAGACCTTCTAAATGCATATGTAATTGCATAGGAAAAAATCTGCAATCATAAGAAACAAATCAATAGCAATGGTCAACTTTACTAGGAAGAAGGGAATTCAGAGAGATTAAGTGTGTAATTTCTGAATTGTTGCAAGGGTGAGATGAAATAAAGCAAATAAAATATTTAACATGGACTTCTCATGTTACACTAAATGCTCAATAAATGATAACTAATTTTTTTAATTATAGAAAAGTTTCCAAAGGATGTCAATGGTGATTATGGATTTTTTATTTGCCCATTTACATTTTTTTCTAAAATAAGCATTAATTTTCAAGCAGAAAGAATAAGAAATCACTTCTCCATTAGCTTGGATTGCATTTGGCTACAAATAACAGAACAATAACTAGCAGTGGCTCAGACCAAAAGAAAGGAAAGTTGAGGGGGCTGTTTTTATCTCTTAGAAAGATGTTCAGAAGTAGGTGGCTGTGGTCATTCATTCAGTCATCAGGGACCTAGGGACATTTGTCATTCTTAGCATGTGAATGTTCTTCCTCATCCTTGTCACTTCATGGCTTCAAGATGATCACTTCATCTGCAGACACACTTTTCGAGCAGGAAAAGAGAGGAAAGAATGGTGTCAGCTGTCTTTTCCCTTTTCTTGGGAAACACCATTTTCCCAGAAGCACTCACAGCAGACTTCATTTAGTTCCCATTGGCCTGATTTGTGTCATTTCTAGCTGCAAGAAAGGCTGGCAATGTGAGGAACAGGTTTGTCATCATTGACTTTGACTCATCAGGACTCATAGCCTAGGATTGGATAAACCACTGCCTGTAACAAAAATAGGGTTCTGCCATCAAGCAACAAGGGGATTTAGATATTGAGTACACACATGTCTATCACAGCTTCCAGTTATGGAGCCTAAATCTCCACCCCAAGCATCCACCATTCATCCTAGTTATTATGTACAACAATTTAGGCCTTATTAATAACTCTACTTATAGGCTGCTTTCAGTGTAACAATATTACTTATTTGAAATCTCATGGGGGAACCCAGCAGGGTCAGAACTGGGATTGACAGACTTCCACCTGTGGAGATGAGTAACGGTTCTTCCTCCGGGTGTTTCTATACATCCCAGTGAAACATAAGACAGAGGAGAAAGCTTAAATCCTATCCATAGTTCGGATGTATGTGTGTTTGAACATCTTCTTAGAGGACATGGACCAGGCACTGGAAGCCCAGTTGCATGGAGGTATGGCTCAGGTCCTAAGGGAAACTTCATCATAAAATGAAAAGGAGACTGGCACTGGGGAGACCCAGCTACAGAATCTGCGGGGAAGAGGGAAGTGGGAGGTCTAGGCAAGATGCAGCAGCTGGATCTTGACATAAGCCAAATGATGGGCTATGTGTGTGTGAGTATGTGTGTCCTGGGGAGAAAAATGGGTTCTAATAAATATTGAGATGAGATCTTCTCAAATTAAATGTAGCAAGGATAGATAATGTATTTTCACATTTCACAACAGAATACTGACCTACCATGGCACTGTGAGAATTGAAAGCCTGGACAGCTGCTTAGAAAGTAAGTTGACAACACAGGTTCTAGAGTCAATGTAGAATCTGGAATGGTAAATGCCTCTGAGTCCCTGATGACTGAACTAATGACAGCAGCCATGCACTTCTAGACAGCTTGCTAAGAGATAAAAACAACCCCCATTTCCATTTTCTGTCTAAGCCACTGTTAGATTTTCTCTTATTTGCAGCTGAAAGCAATCCAAGCCAACATAGAAGTGATTTCTTATTCTTTCTTCATGACAATAAATGTCCATTTTTAAAAAAATTTTAATGGGCAAGTTAAAAAGTCCATAAATAATCACCATGGACATCCTTTTGAACCTTTTCTATGATTAAAAAAAAATATGAGTGCACATCCCACCTCTACCAGCTGCTAGTTGTATGACCTTGGGCAAGCTGCTTGACTTCTCTTTCATGAGTTTCTTCCTCTGTAAAATGGAAATAATAATGACATATACCTTAAAATATTGTCATGAACATTAAATAGGGTAGCATATCTAAAAAGCTTAGCACAGTGCCTGGTGCTTAGTAAGTTCTTGCTGTTTGCTAGCTATTCGTATTATTGTGCAAAAGCATCAAGACCACCAACAATTACAGTGGGATCTCAGAACAGTCAAGGTCAGCAGTTACTAAAGCCAGAACTGATTCAAAAGTACACATGTAATCTGAATCAAATTCAGGTTCCCATGTGGCCCAGTCTGGAACACTGTAGAATTTAAAGAAACTCAGCCCAGTAACCAAAAGTATGCTAGTCCAGTCTTTTGCATTAAAGGGGGATCAAATTCATGATCTACAGACACACTTCTTTAAAGGACCCCTTTGTCTGACCAGTTGCCCCTACACCTCTTCAGCACATTCCTTACTCCCAGCTCTCCCTCCAAACCTCCAAACCCCACTACCCATGAACGTCTCACACAATCTCTCCCTCCCATATAATTCTGTTCTCTTTTACTCTCTGACAAGTCAGTCTATGTCATTTCAGGAAAAAATCCCACCTTCCCTCCCTGGTTCCTCATCCACTGATTAGCATATTCTCCATTTGAGCCTGGGGTGAGGGAGAATGGAAATAATACTAAATGGACAATGCCAGAAATCATAACAAGAGAAGTAGGGAAAATGTCATAGATGGGGGTACATTCATAAATTCTGACTCTGCTTTTCATGTAAGGTGCCTTTCTTTTGCTAACTCAATCACTCCACAAGAATTTATTTGTGCCTGGCACAATTCTTGGCACAGGGATATGGGGATAGTGGTACATGGTTCCTGTTTTAGGAGCTCACTCTCATCTCCTTCCATCTTTATCCACCTCGTAGGATGGAGGATGCTCCAGATCACCCAGGACTCAGGCCAAGTGCAGATGGTCAAACCTCCCTACCCAAGAAAGTTCTCCTGAAGACCCCTGCTGGAGTGTGGGATTCTAGTCTGAATGACTCTTTCCAGCCTCTCCTTAACAGTCTAGGGAAATAAAGACACGGAGTTGACAGCAGCCTTGGAAGATCCAGCGAGAAATTCCAACACATTTATCACCAGCCTGGGAGCTACTGTTCAGCCTCACTGACTTGTAAAATCCACACTAAACTCAGGGCTGGCTCTTCAGCTTTTGCATTTGATTCAGACCCTGGTAGAGGCCCCTAAGGCCTGGTGCTGACAAATCACCATTTCCCAGGACGGTTCTACTTAACACGGGGGTTTAAAGAGAGCCAGAAACCAGTGAAAAGAACCAGATTTGCCTCACCCACTAGGCACAGATTCAAAAAGCCACAGGGTTCCCCAACCCCCAAATGCCTCTTCAGCTTGGCACACCTCCCTCCATAGTACTAATCACATTTAGAATTATTATACTAAAATCTGTCTTCTCTGATGGACTATTAGCTCTTGGATCACAAGGGTCATATCTGATATATTCATGGCTGTATCCCCAGCATCAAACCCAGTATATGGCACATAGTAATTACTTAATAAATATCTATTAATTTCATCATACATGATATTGCTTGAGGAAAAAACAAAAAGTGTGGTAATAATAATATTTAGTCAACAGCGACTCAGTACCAAATAGAATGCTAAATGGTTTACATTCATTATCTTAAACAAAAAAAGTCAGAGAGGCAAGATTTATATCCTGACCTAGCCATTTCCCAAATGCATAATTTCAGCAAGTGATTTAAGCTCTCTGAGCCTCAGTTTCCAAATTCGCAAGAGGTTAGCAATAATAATACCAAACTCATATCCATGTAAAGAGCACAGAATAGGAGCAATTTTTTTTAAAGAACCCAGTCCCCAGTACTTATCAAAATTTCAACTGCTCATATCTACTAATCTAGCAATTTAATTTTTAGGAGCTTCTCCAATAGAAAAGTTTGTGCAACTGTGAAAAGACAATGTGCAAGAATGTTCATTGCAAAATGACTTGAAATAAAAAACTGACAGCAACCTAAGTGTCCATCAATAGGGGATGGCCACATAAATTATAATATAGTGTTTTAGCTCCTAGAGCTGCTGTTACAAATTGACACCAACTGGGTGGCTGCAAACAGCACATATTTATTCTCTCACAGTTCTGGAGAATTCTGAAATCAGTGTGTCAGCAGAGCCATGATGTTTCTAAGGGCTCCAGGGGAGAATCCATTCCTTGCCTCTTCCAGCTTCTGGTGGCTGTTGCTATCCTTGGCTTGTGGCCACATCTCTCTGCTTTGTCTTCATATGTACCTCCTATGTGTGCTTTTGTCTGTGTGTAAAATCACCCTCTGCATCCCTCCCACAAGGATACCTGTGATGACATTTATGGCCTGTGGAGTAATCCAGGACGATCTCTTCATCTTAAGCTCTTTAAGCACATCTGCAAGATCCTTTTTTAAAATAAAGTCACATATAGAGGTTTTTTATGAACTGAACATTTGTGGCCCCCTAAAACTCTTAAGTTGAAACGCTAACCCCCAGTGTGATTGTGTTTGGAGGTGAGGCCTTTGGGAAGTAATTAGGATTCGATGAAGTCATGAGGGTAGGGTTCTTGTGTCAGGATCATTGCCCTTATAAGAAGAGACACCATAGAGCTTGCTCTGTCTTTCACCCCCTCGTGCACAAAAAGTGTCATGTGAGCATATAGCAAGATGGTAGACACCCACAAGCCAAGAGAAGATGCCTCAGAATGAAACCTACCTTGTTAGCACCTTGCTCTTGGACTTCTCAGCCTCCAGAACTGTGAGAAATAAGTTCCCATTGTGTAAGCCATGCCATCTATGACATTTTGTTATGGCAGTCTGAGGAGGCTGAGACTGTTCTAGGGATTAGAACATGAACATATCTTTGGGGCTACCATTCAGCTCACTACATACTGTTTGGGATGGAATACTACACAGTCATCTAAAAGAATAAGGCTATTTCAGTGTCCAGGTGACAGATGGTAATAACTTGCACTAGGGTAGACAAGGGAAGATGGAGATAAGAAGCAAATTCTAGATGTTTCTGACAGTGGAGCTTACAAGACTTATTTATATTTTGAATGTGGAGGATGAAGAAAGGAGAAGAATTCTCCTCCAATTGCTGCAGCAGGGGAAAGAGACCTGGAGGATCACACAGGACGATTTCAGGGCTAGGCCTAGAATCTGGATATGTACATACTTTATTTCTTATGGAAGCATGAAATACAGACAGTAAAATACACAAATCTTCAGTGTATAGCTCAGCGAATTTTTAAAATAATTTTTATTGCTATAAAATAGATGTACATATTTTGGGGCTACATGTGAAAATTTATTAAATTCATGTAATTTGTGAAGATCAAATTGGTGTAATTGAGATATCCATCACCTTAAATATTTGTCTTTTCTTTATGCTAGAAACATCTGAATTATTCTCTTCTAGCTATTTTGAAATATACCATAGATTATTGTAAATTACAGTTACCCTACTGATCTATCAAACACTGGGTCTTATTTCTTCTATCAAACTTTATATTTGTACCCATAAATCAACTTCTCTTAGTGAATAATTTTTTTCATTTGTATTTACTCATGTAACAACCATACAGAGCATCTTCTACGTAACATTTTTAGCAGCCCCAAAAGATTCCTTTGGAATCTTTCTAAATCAATACCACCCACTCATGCAGAGGTAACCAGTATTCTGACTTCTCTAAGTGTTAGATGTTCTTAAACTTCATATAAAAGGTTTTGGTTGGTTGGTTGGTTTTGTTTTGTTTTCTTTTGTTTTGTTTTTTGAGATGGTGTCTCGGTCTGTCACCCAGTCTGGAGTGCAGTGATACAATCTCGGCTCACCGCCACCTCTGCCCCCTGGGTTCAAGCAATTATGCTGTCTCAGCCTCCCGAGTAGCTGGGATTACAGGTGTGCGCCACCACACCTGGATAATTTTTGCATTTTTAGTAGAGACAGAGTCTCACCATATTGGCCAAACTGGTCTCAAACTCCTGGCCTCAGGTGATCCACCTGCCTTGGCCTCCCAAAGTGCTGGGATCACAGGCGTAAGCCAAGGCGCCTGGCCGATGTAAAAGTTCTTCTGTATCTGATCTCTTTCACTCATCACTATGACTCTGAGATTCATTTATGTTGTTGCATGTATTTATGGCCTGTTCTTTTTTATTACTGTGTAGTGTTCTACTGTCTCCAGATGAAACCTACAGGATTTGCTAATTAGGTGTGGGAGAGAGGAATCAGCGTCTCTGTTTCAAGCCTCTGGAAGGATGGAGTTGTCATTAGCTGAGATGGTAGCATTGCGGGAGGAGTAGCTATGAGGTGGGTGGACAATAAAGATCAGGAGCTCACCTGGTAAGTTTGACTTGCTCTTTAGACATCCAAGTGTTGATGTGAGCATATAGCAAGTGTGTGCTATATAGCATGGTGTGTAGGCCACTAAGTCATCAAGCAATAAGGGAGAGTAATGAGAGGGAGAGGTGACTGCAACAAGGTAGGGTAGTAGATGAGGGAGGGATAACAGGAAATTCAGAGCTGGGAGCGAGCAAGGATTGGGAAGTAGCTAGCAGGAGCAAGGAGGACACTGACCTCACTTCCAGAGCCAAGAGTATGAGGCATGTGCAAGAAAAAACACCACCCGTGAGGGCTCTGGGGGAAGCCACATTACAGCAACAGGGAAAGAGGATATCCACCAAAGTAACGTACCAAACTCACCAATTTCCCAGGAGCCTCTCACCCACTCACCAAGCAGACATCCCAATACCCACCTGCAAAGATGCATTGGCAGCCCAATTTTGAGGTTCAAAGCTGCTGCCCATCATTAGCCATCTGATCCGTTTTCACTGCTGTTTATCCTCTTGTTATTCTTAACATCTGCAAAGTAATCAACGGGATTATGACAGCATGCGCCGTGACTGTTCCCCGTTGCTTGCCAAGCTAATTCACTCCTCGGTCTCCAGCACAACTTACAGCGCAGCCTTGGCTGAACTTGGGAGACCCGAGTCCCAAACCCACCTCTGCCCCTGATGTAATGTGTGACTTTCAAGATGACCCTGCCCTTCTCTGACCTCAACACCTGGCTCTATAAAAGAGATGAAAAGAGTGCAGATAAAGAAAGTGTGGGCTTTGGAATTGAGCACACTTTATATAGAAAATGAACATATGTGGTTTGACGTGCCCAGAATCCATACACTCTTCTGATAAAAGTCCTCTGATTTTCTTTAAGAGACATTCCCCACTACATCACACACTGTCAGCCCTTAAGGTTCATATGGAGTTGTTGACTTACCCCTAGATTGTCCAATCAGAATCACAGTAATTTGTTTTGGAATGTGCAGTGACCTAATTAATGTCCATGGGCATCAACCGTGGAACTTTTGTTCAAAGCACTGGGAAAGATTTTCCTTTTCACTGGCTGGATCAGCTAGTAGGCTTTAGGCTATGGCTGCTTGGGGACATCTTACTTCAGAAGATTTGGGTCAAATTGTAAAGAAGCCTTTATGTTATGCTAAGAAGTATGAAAGCTTTACCCTGAAGTTGAGGGCATGTCCAATTTTTTTTTTTTTTTTTCCCGGAGTATCTCTAAACAGAAGAGAAGGACAGATTAGGTAACTGTTCATTCTGAAGTACTGAACTCATGCCTTCAATTGCAAAATATCACCAACAATTCTTGTTGTCTCAGCTTCTATACACACATGCACACTTTATTTGTTTTAGGCCAGGCAAGGTGGCTCACACCTGTAATCCCAACACTTTGGGAGGCTGAGGTGGGTGGATCACCTGAGGTCAGGAGATCAAGACCAGCCTGGCCAACATGGTGAAACCTCGTCTCTACTCAAAAATACAAAAATTAGCTGGGCATGGTGGCGCACACCTGTAGTCCCAGCTACTCAGGAGGCTGAGGCAGGAGAATTGCTTGAACCGGGAGGTGGAGGTTGCAGTGAGCTGAGATTGTGCCACTGCACTCCAGACGGGGTGACAGACCAAGACTTCATCTCAAAAAAAAAAAAAAAGAAATTGTTTCAATGCTTAAAATATTCTGCCCTTTAAAAAATCTTAAAGTTATTAGACCCAGGAAGTTCTTCCTGTTTCACCTGTGGCTTTCTGGCTCTCCTAGGTTATTGTCATGCATCTTCAGGGCTATAGGTGCCCCAGTTTGAGAAATATGGCTTTAAATAAGAGGCAGTCATGGAAATTTTGGGGGGTGGGTAATGTGGCCTGATCTTAACTGTACATTGGAAGATAATTCTGGGCCTGGATATCTCTTGTCCATAATTTCCAGGGTCAAGGTTGCAGTAGATGTTCCTACAATCCTACATGAACCTTGACAAGCAGTCAAGCCTGTTACCTTGTCCTGGAATTTTCCAGTTGCTCCACTCATTCATATTGCAAGGATCTTTCACACATAAAGTTGACTTTTCCCAAGGCCACAAGAGTTCTTGCTGCTCTCATCAAATTTTATTTCTCCATGGGGCCACATGCTGCTGGGTGACAGATTCCTGCTAAATTGCTTTGATAAAGTAATTTTTTGATTACGGGCCTTAAATCCCTGAGCTTTCCTGAAAGTTATGATAAAGCTTTTAACTGAAATTTGTCTTAGCACTGACCTAATCTCAGGAGGGTCAATTTATACTTCTTCAAGGTCACCCTAAAATATTGTGGAATCCATATAGTACAGAAAAGGGATCCATAACTAGTTGTTTTAGGAATCTAATGAAAGCTCTGGGCCTCTCTAGTAAAAAAAAAAAAAAATGCCTCTTACATGAAATGTTAGACACAATTTCAGGAACATGGTAGACATGCCTGAAACCTCATTCTGAGATTAGGTTAAAATCCAGGGATAAAAATGTCAGAACTGGAGGAAATTGAAATTATCTGGCCTAGTTGGTCCACTGAATAATAATGATAATCACCATCATTATTTAAAAACAATCCCATATTACGTGTTTATTACGTACTAAGCACTCTGCTGAGACTTTACATTAATCATGTTATTAAATTTTTACAATAACCCAGCGTATTACATACCATGTCATCCCACTCTACAGATGAGATAACCAAGAATCCCAGAGTTTAAGTTCCTTACCTGTGGATAGCAAGCAACTGAGTAGCAGAAGCCAGCTGCCTCCTAGATCACCTCCACTGTGCATTCATGCCTGGTTATTCATAGTTTGCTGTTGTCACCCTTGGTACCAAGTAACAGGAACCCACTGATGTTAGGTACAAAGGGGGTTTATTATAAGGAAGGAGATTAGGGTATCCTACAGAATCCATAAGCAAGGAATTAGCCGAATTTGAGGAATCACCTGGCACTAGTCACTGGTTTGCTATAGGAACCAAAAAAAAAAAAAAGCAATCTGTTATGAACTAAATGTTTGTGTCTACCCAAAATTCAAACATTGAAGCCCTAACCCCCACTCTGACTATATTTGGAGATATGGCCTGTGAAGAGGTGATAAAGGATAAAGGAGGTCATAACTGTGAGGTTCTAGTCTTACTACAGAGCTGGTACCTTTATGAGAAGAGGACAAGACACAAGACTTTTCTCTCCACCGCGTGAAGACACAGTGAGAGGGCAGCCATCTGCAAGCCAGGAAGGGAGCCTTCACCAGAAACTAAACCCTGCTGGCAACCTGACCTTAGACTTTCCAGCCTCCAGAACTGTGAGAAAATAAATTTCTGTTGTTTATACCACCCAGTCTATGGTGTTTGGTTATGGCAGCTTAAGCAGGCTAAGGCACCCTCCTTCTTTTCCTCCTGATGAAGAAAGAATCAACAAAGGGAAAATTCAGAAACTGTGTTTCCCTAGCATGAAGACTAGATGAAGACGGCCTCTCAGAACCACACATACCCCAAATGAGTGAAACACTGAAATTGCAAAGGTCAATGCCTGAAATGCCTAGAAGAGCCAGACAGGGAACAAAAGTGAGTGAAGTGTAGTGGATGCGCACAAAAGGAGAGAGGTAGGGACTGCAGATAGGCAAGCCATCACTCAGCACCAGCCAGCCTTGCCATGTAGGCAGTCACAAAAGAAAAAACAAAAAACAAAAACAAAAAAAGCTCATAGTCTGCATTTTCATATGAAATTTCCAGATTTTTAAACATTGCAAACCTGTGTGGTCCAAATGAAACACACATATGTGCTCCTTTCTAAACTGATGGCAGTTAGTTTGTGAAGTGTGTGTATAGAGCCCATTGAGAATCCAGATCTGGGGGACGTGGGAAGGGGAGAAGAAAGAGGACATACAATGGAGTCATAGACCCAGATTCAAATCTTGGTCTGCCACTTCCTTGCTGTGCTACCCGAAAGGTCACCTAACCTCTCTGATCACCCTGAGATGATCATTCTATTATTTCCAATATTTTGTCAGTACAAATAATGCCACTGTAAAGATTGTTGCACAGATGTCACGTGTATTAGATATTTCTCTGTAGGATAAATTCCTAAAGAGGAAACTGCCAAGTGTCACTGGTTGGATTCTCTAGAACAGATGCTGAGATGGAGTTTGGGTTGCAAAATGTGTATTAGGAACATATGTCCATGCATGAACTTGTACATAAATGTTCATAGCAGCGCTATTCGTAATAATCAAAAAGAGTGGAAACAACCCAAATGTCCATCACTTATGAATGGACGAATGAAATGTGATATTTTCATAACAGAATAGTATTTAACAATTAAAGAAATTAACCACTGATACGTGTGATAACATGATGAACATGGGAAATGCTAAGAAAAATAAGCCAGATGCAACAGACCACATATTAAATGATTCCATTTAGATGAAATGTCCGGGACAGGCAAATCTTTAGAGGTGAAGGTAGATTAGAGGTTGCCTAGGGCTGGGTGTTTGAGGGAAATGAAAAGTGAATGCTAATGGGGTTTCCTTAGGGGGTGATGAAAATGTTCTAAGATTGATTGTGATGACAGTTGCACTGTTCTGTGAATATACTAGAAACTATTTAATTGTACACTATAAATGGATGGCTTACATGGTATATGCATTATGTTTCAATAAAAAGGAAGGGAGAGAAAGCAGAATTGGTCAGAGAAAAAAGTCAAAATGACAATGCAGGCCCAATGAAGGCAGCCAACCAGGCAGAACCAACACAGCCAAGCCTTTATGCCTCTGTCTCTTTCAGTTATTGCATGTCAACTGCCCCGGAAGAGCATGACCTTGGGGGAGGGAGCTCCCTGCAGCTGTCAAAGGGGCTGACAGCTGGAGGCCATCTGCTGACCACACTCCCCATGGCCGGGCAGCAAATCCTCCCTTAAAAGGGGATCCGAGAAGCACATCTCCATGTCCACCTCCCCAATTCAAAAAGGAAATTTAATTAATTTTGATAGCTATGACCACACTACACGATTGTCCCTGTTAACATTGTCTCCTCACTCACCAGTGACATTTTTGTATCTGGCAGATGGGATCTCATTGAACAACAATAAGAGATAAATCATAGAAGACCACACTGAGGAATACCTACAACGCCATGTGAAAGACTTTTCGTTTTCTCTTGTCAAAATCAGGGACCCCCCAGCATGGTTTTGTTGTTTTGCACAGAAAACGGACACGATGTAAAGCTACATATTAGAATACTTAACTCTAGGGACAGTATGAAAGATGGACCCGAAAGGGAAGACCCAGAAGACAGGGAGACTAACTAGTTGGTTATGGAAGCCACCTAGGCATGAGGTGGGGAGGGTAGGTGGTTGCTATAGAAAGGAAAGGAAAAGACAGAAGAAAGAAGTTTTAGTGCACCTGGAGGTGAATTAGACCTGCGTAAAGGGAGAAGGTGACTCATTTTGGTTCAAACCCAACGACAGATCTCAGGCCCTATCCCACCATGATACTGACCTCCTAAAAATCCTCCCCATTTATCTATATCCCTCCATCTCCACTAACACCACTGCCATATTTGGTTCAGAAGCTCCACCAGACTTCGTACTGATTTCAGAACATCCACTCTACCTTGCTACACTCTATTCTCCTTAGAGCATCCAGAGGGATGTTTTTAAAACTTTAATCAGGTCCTGTCACTCTCAGGCTCAAACTCCTTCAATTACTTCTTATTGTCCTCAGTATAAAGTACTATGTCTACAAGGCTCTCCATTATCCACTGCCTGCCCACCTCCCCAGCCTCACTTCTTACCACTCCTCCATCGTTTCCTTGCCACACTTCAATCAATTCTCTGAAAGTTCCATGTTCCCTTTTGACTTTGGGCCTTTACATATCCTGTTTCTCTGTGCTCAACATTCCATGGTCTCTTGCCTATTCATATGTTAACTGCAGGTGTTGAGTTAGATGTTGCCTATTCCAGGAAGCCTTGCTTGGATGAGATGCCTGTGTTGGCTAGTCTACAAAGATGGCATCTACAATTCCCCCATCTCTGTATGCACCCATGCTGCTCTTCCCAACATGAGATAGAGTCTGTTTCTTCATCCCTTGAATTGGGCTTACCATGTGACTTGGTTTGAGCAATAGAATGAGGCAGCAGTGATGTTCCGGGGCTTCAGAGTTCAGACCTTAACAGACTACAAAGCTCTTCTGCTTTCATTCAGAGGAGAACACAGCCACTGTGTAAAGCAGTCCAGGCTATCCATCACCATTTGTGATGTGCCAAGTTGGAGATGACATTGGAGAGCTCTCAACACAACTGAGCTTGGTTGAAACATCTGGAAGACCAGGTCTCTGTTTATATGCCTGTAAACCATACACAAGTGGCAGAAGAAATCAGAATCCTTCTGTCCCCAAGGGCCTTTGAGATTCCATTCTTCTCCCAGGTCTGCCACATAGTCGTGAGATGAAGCAAGGACAGATTTTCTCTAGCATAGGAGAAATGTGACTGTAATGAGTACAAGCCAGCCTCTGCCTCTCGGACAGGCTACACCTCTACTGTCTCTTGAGGAATCTATACCCTCAGAAGCCAATCCCCACCCAGCCCTCAAAGAATGTGGGATCCTTATGGGTGAGCATTATACAAAGTATCCTTTCATGTATGCACCTCAGAACTTAGCACTTCCTTAGCTCACATTAAATACTCAAGTAATTTGTGTATGATATAGAAAGAATGGAATGAGAATTGGTTGGATAGAAAGGGAAGAAAGGAACAGCCATTTGGTATCAACTATGCAGCCTTGGGCAAGTTACTTTCCTTTTCAAACCATCACTTACCTTCCTCATCTGTAAGACGGACATAATGATAGCACTGTTATCTAACATTAATTGCAGTTGTAATTACTATACGCCAAGCACAGGTTCAAAGCTTATATCTCATTGAATCCTCATAGACTACAAAACCCCTACCATTACCACTCACATTTTCTTCATTTTTGTTGTATATTTTTGTACTCCAAATTACCCTCACTTTGTTTTGTGTTGATCTCTGCAGCTGTTTTTTGTTTGTTTGTTTGTTTCCTGGAACCACATTTCACAGATGAGGAAACCAAGGCACAAAGTAATTGAGTAACTTTCCCAAGATCACACGGTTTGTAAACGGTGGAGTCAGGATTCAACCCCTGCCCTCTTCAGGCACACAGGGTAGTTCCAAGAGAACTAAGTGGAATTATGAATGTGAAGTGCCTAGCACAGGGCTCAGTATGTGTGGACTGTTCTTAGGAGTAAGGGAGGGAGGGAAGGAAAACAGACACAACAGCGACCTCGCCTGTCTAGTCTCTTTCTGGTGACTGTTCCCTCTCCCCAAATACATAGAATTGGATCTATCATTAGCCAATGATTGACCCTTTTATTTATTGTACTTTTAAAATAATATTATGAACACCATGGATGGAACTAGAAGGCTATTTTTTTTAGGTGAAACAAGTCAGACACAGAAAGACAAATACTACATGTTCTCACTTATAAGTAGGAGCCAAATAATGTGTACACATGGATGTAGGGTGTAGAGTAATGGACAGTAGACACTGGGAGGGGCGACAGGGTGGGAGTAGGGTAGATAAGAAATTACTTAATGAGAATAATGTATGTTATTCAGGTGATGGATACCCTAAAAAGCCTTGACTTTACAACGATGCAATCTATGCATGTAACAAAATTTTTCTTGTACGCTGTACATGTATATAAAAACAAAATAATATAATAAACAGCATGAACCCACTGTCCAAAGCAAGAACCTAAATATTAACAATAATTTCATCTACCTATATGCTCTTCTCCTACTTCCTGTCTTTCTCTTCCTGGTAGCCACAATCCTAGATCTTAGATTGATCATTTCATTGATTTTTTTCTTTAGTTTTATATATATATATATATATACACACACACACACACACACACACACATATGTATGCCTAACAAGAAATTATTTCACCTTGCTTGTTTTTTACTTTATAATTTCTAAGTCTTTCCATTATAGGCTCTCACTTCTTTTGTTGGAGTTGAATTTTACAAGTTCACCCAGGCCATCACACTTTGGGTGTGTGGGTTCTTTGGTGCACAAGGCTCCCCAGATGAGGGTGGCAGGGATACTGAAATCCAGCTTGCAGCTCCTCTTGCCTTAAAGGTGCCATTCTCCCATGAAGCCATTCACCTTGGAGGCTGCATCCACCTGGAGAGGGGACCATTTTCTATACTGCATAAAGGCACAGAAGAGGTTAATGGGGGCCTGAATGCACCACCCCTGGACTATCACCCACCCTTCTTAGCCCCACCATGTTCAAGGGCAAGGTTGAGCCCACAGGATGATAGGTAGGAAGTGACCCACAGTGACAGCCCAAGAGACAGCTGCATTGTGTGAATCATGGTTCCTGCTAGAAGCTCATTGGCTTTGTCCATCTCTAAACCTATCAGGAGGGATTTCCTAATCAAATTCTGGGAGCCTTAAGATTTATGTCGAGGGGCCTCGATTTATTGAATTAATGCTGCTGAGCAGAACTGTAGCTGTTAAACAGTGTGGAGATCTGGATTTTACAGCAATGTAACTAACAAGGCTATTAACACAAACTGGGCCTGCCGCTGGCATTTATAACACCATAAATCTCTGTTCCCACTGGAAGTATTTATGGTATGGCAGGCACTCAGAGTTCACTGCCTTTTGCTGTGCTCTGCTTTTGAGACTCAGCAGGGAAAGTGTTGCCCAATAAAGGGATACAGTCAGGAGGAAGGAGGAAGAGAATGGAGCCTAGGCTGATTCTCAGCTCCCACCCCCTGTATCAACTTGAAATATGGGCCATTGCCAAGGGCAGCTTTCGATTTTTCTGTTTTTATTATGTACTGTGTATTTATTTCCCATCTGGGGAGCACTTACCATAGGCTAAACCCTTTGCCAATATAGTAATTATGAATTTCCCAATATCTTTTCAATGGTGAAAACATGTTAGCTGTGTGTGTGTGTGTGTGTGTGTGCGTTCCCACCGAACTTAATTTCTGTCTTGAGTCTCCCAAACTCTCTGGAGCAGAACATTTAATCTTGTCACTTCCAGGTAAACTCAATCACTTTAGTGATTTTTATTCTTCTCATTGATTTCACATTAAACCAAGTCAGATCTTAGATTTTCTCACTCCTTTTCTCTCCACAGGGAAGATACCAAGCGGAATTCAGATTTCACCATGCCATCAGTGGGGAGGGATGGCCAGGTCTGTGTTTTTGCCCACTGATATGGTATGGCTCTCTCCACCCAAATCTCATCTTGAATTGTAGTTCCCATAATCCCCACGTGTTGTGAGAGGAACCAAGTGAGATAATTGAATCATGGGGGCTGTGTCTCCCATCCCGTTATTGTGATAGTGAGTGAGTTGTCACGAGATCTGATGGTTTAAAGGTGTGGCACTTCCCCCCTCACTCTGCCTCTTCTGCCACCACGTAAGACTTGCTTACTTGCCTTGCTTCCCCTTTGCCACTATTGTAAGGTTCCTGAGGCCTCCCCAGCTATGCAGAATGATGAACCAATTAAATCTCTTATCTTTAAAAATTACTGAGTCTCAGGTACTTCTTTATAGCAGTGTGAAAATATACTATACACCCACCCATGTCCTCTATGGGCATCCATGGAGATGTACCCTATACCACGATGCTCTCCCCCACACCAGCTGCCCTCTGGCATGGAACACACCTTCTCTAATCCTCACATCCTTTGCTGCAGTCCCTACACCTGGGCCACAAGAAGTCTTGTGGAACTCCTAGCCCACCCCCCACTGCCAATCTTCAAGTCCCATTTAGAGGCCAGGGACCATGACACTGGAAAGGCACACATTCTCTCTCTCTCTCTCTCTCTCTCTCTCTCCCTGAATTTCACATACCCAACCATACCACCCACCATGTCCATGCTTCCTCTATCTAGTGCAGCATGTTGACATTAGGGTCATCCCCATCAGGCCTGCAATCTCCTTTGTCCTTTTTTTCACCAATATACTGAGTCTTTTTCAGTCACCATTCTTAGCACGTTACAAGATGTGCTTCATTTATTACCACCAACAGCTCTCTGAAGTAAGATCCACTATTGTCCCCTGTCATAGCTGGGGAAACTGAGGTTAAAACGCTTATGTCCCCTGCCTAAGGTCACACGGTGTGATTTTTGATTTTATATGCCAACTTGACTGGGCTAAGGGATGCCCAGATAGCTGGTCAAATATTATTTCTGAGCATGTCTGTGAAAGTGTTTCTGGAAAAGATTAGCACTTGAGTTGGTGAAATGAATAAAGAAGTCAACCCTCACCAACGTGAGTGGGCGTCATCCAATCTGTGAGGCCCTCAATAGAACAAGAGGGTGGAGGAAGGGCAAATTTGCTCTCCCTGTTTGAGCTGGGACATTCATCTTTTCCTGCCCTCAGACATCAGAAGTCCAGGTTCTCAGGCCTTTGGACTTGGATGAATTAAACCACTTGCCTTCTTGGTTCTCCATCTTACAGATAGCATTTTGTGGGACTTATCCACTTTCATAATTGTGTGTCCCAATTCCCCTAATAAATTCCTTCTACTATATCTATATTCTATTGGTTCTGTTTCTCTGGAGAACTCTGACTAATGCACACAGCCATTAAGAGATGGAGCCGGAATTTGAACCCAGATAGCCAGGCCTCACCAGGGCAGTAAGAGCCCCACAGACTCCAAAACTAAAAGTGGCCCTGCTCCCTAACACCCCTCTAGAGCTTTACCCTAGAGAGGCACTGTTAGGAGTTCCACTTGAATCTAAGTGTTTAACTTTACATTCTTCCTCCAGTCTGGAATTTAGGGAGTTTGGGGTAATAAATAATTCCTCAGAAAATCTTTCTAAACTCTTGTTCCCTCAAGAAGACCTGAGCCTTGTGGACTTCCACAGCTACAGATGTCACTGGAATCCTTTTCCCCCTTAGGGTAGCAAAGGCTGAGGCTTGAGTCTGAATGGAGTCTAGGGTGACAAGCAAACTTGAATATTTCAGGATCCAAAAAACCCCACAGAAGTTGAAGTTTCTCTCTTCATCCACAATCATATTATCACATTCAACCTCACAGCAACCCAGCTGAGAAAGATATAGGTAGTCTTTCCCTTTGTGCAAGAGAACTCAGCCTCCAAAACATTGCATGGCTTTTCCAGAGAAGGAAGGCTGAGAATTTTGGGAACCAGAATTGGAACTCAGATCTGGGTTTCTGGAGGAATCACTAAACTTCATTTTCAAGGCTCTAACAAAACCTAATATATGTAAACACTACAGTTTACTTACCTAGTCGCCAATTGTTAAACAAGTAACTAGCTTAGTGTTGTAAAGAATGCTGCCATGAACATCTTCTTAGCTGTATCTTTGGACACATTTGTCGTAATTTCTTTAGGATACATTCCTAGATGTGAAATTGTGGGACTGGGGGCTGTGCATATGTATAAGACTTTTTTATTTATTTTACCAAATCCCTCTCTATAACGTGTGTCTGAATTTTCCTTCCCATGCTACTGTATCAGAGTGCCTACTTCTCCCTAAGTTGATACCATTACTGGATGCTCTCCTTTTCTACATATCTTTCCATTTTAGAGATGAGAAATGATGTCTCAAGGATAGTTTGATTTGCAATTTTTATTACAATTGAGGTTAAATCAATCATATATTGAGTAACTTCTCCAAGTTCAGCAAAGAAAAGAGGAGTTGGGAGGAGTAGTAACACAAAGAAAGTTATTTATCAACACAGGGACCACATAGCAGAAGAAGACAGCAACCCAGGGGCAACAAGACCTGATACAGAACTAAGTGCCAGAGGAGGTCAAAATGGAGTTTAGTGGGAAAGGGCTCAGTGCCTGTCTGTCCTGGAGCTGAAAGGGAGACTTGGAGGAGGAGGAGGTACTTCCCTGTACCCCTGAACCACTGGGAAGTGCCCCCCTACACACACTGTTTCTTTCAGTTCCTCAAGGGCTCCACCGTCCTCTTCCTTCCCAGACTTTGCTGTTTTCTCTGCCTTTCCCTTTTGCTTTGCCAAGTCCTCCTCCTCACCTTTCTAAAATCTTAAGATCTTAAATCTTAAATCTCTCTTCTTCAAGAGAAGCCTCTCAGACCCCAGACCAGTTCCTGTCCCCCTGTGATGTGCTCTCCCTGTGCCCTGTATGTCTGCTTTAAAATACATATCATAATAACAATTAATTCTGTTTGTAATTATTCATGTCATGTTCCAGACTGTAATCTCTAAATAGACTGTAAGCTCTGAGAGTCTAGACTGTATCTATTTTGCTCACCTCTGGGTTCCCAAGACCCAATTTAGTACATAATAGGACAAAATAATCTAGATTAAACCCAGTACATAAATAGGTTTACTGCTTTTCAATTCTTGTCTCTCAGCTCTAAATCCACCCTTTATTATTCTGCTTTGTGCTAGTGGTGCTAAGTCTGTAAACTACGTTTCTTTTTTGCCAGCTGGATTTCTTTGTTGGTTTTGTCAATAGGAGGAGACATGAAGGCTGGAGGAGGGGGAAGGGACTTGCTCCTTCTACCTGTTTGCATCTTATCCCTTTAAGCACCTCCCAGCAAAGTGATTTCTCCCAATCCTCTATTCCCTTCTACCCCAACTCTAATTTCTCCCTCTTCCCCCCACCTCACTTAGGTAGCTAGTTCCCATCTCCAGTTGCTTTCAGCACTCCTAGAATCAGCCTGTTTATACCCTTTCATGGATACCACTACAAACCAGGGGTGTCCCTTTATCAGAGGTTTAAGCCCCAGCTCCATGATCTCTCCTAGCAGTTTCCAGGTTTTGAGAAACACATGCCCTTCCCTTTTTTCCCCCAGCTGCTTCCCTCAATTATTATATCTGGGCTATCTCATTGATATGCCTTCACTTTCCATCCTCCATCACCTGTCCACCCAAATCCTGAAATTAAATTCTTTCTGTTGAAATACCTCATGTGGTTTGTTTTCTTCACTAGACCCTGATGATATAATTGACATTCAATTAAAATTTCATTCAAGCCAGGGAAAGGTTAGAACATGGCATGAACAACTCACATCAACACTGGATGATTGAGCATCTATAATATGCCTGGCATCTACAGGCACATCAAGAGCATGAACAGTTCACATTAACACTGGATAACTGAGCATCTACAATGGCTTGGTCCTGGAGACCGTCAGGTAAAACAGAACAGAATGTCCTAGAAGGGCCCCAAATATTTTACTTTCAAAGACAGAGCAGAACCCCTTTCCTCCCACCTCCCTGCCTAGATAAGAAGAACCCCTTTTCTCCCACATCTCTTTCTTTTAAAGGGGAGCAGTTACCCCCTGCTTTCCGCACTTTGCGACAGTATTCAATGTATCCTCTAATGGCTTACTGAGACGAACAATCCTTTGTTGTGCAGGACAGAATTTGCAAGAAGCTTGTCATTTTTGGCCTTCTCAACTAAATAATAACACTCCTCCTCCAGTGATTTTATCAGCCAAAAATGCCCCCACAAATTGACAAATGCCCCTTTGATGGGGTCCACCCTCCCTGATCACTATGAGGTCACCCATTGAGGAGATACCCCAGGGGAGGAAGAACTCACTGATCATTTCTGGCATTATCAGCCCCAGCAGAGAAACCTTTAATAAATGTAGAAGATGGTGTAGTTCTGCATGAGATCTTCAAATTAACCAAGACAGCCAGCAGAATGCAATCCAACAGAGGGCGTGACAGGGCAGCAGGCTGGCAGAGGGTGGGTAGAGGAAGAAGGAAGCCGGAAACCTAATTAGCCAGAGCTGCTCATATCTGAGCCACTCCACTCCCAGCTGCTTCCTGACTCATGACAGGTTGAAAATGAAATCATTAGGAAGCACTCACACACAGCTCCTTGTTAGACATGGGTCCCAAGTAGGCTTAATTGGAAGAAGAGAAATGGAGAGGAGGTGGGTCATGAAAGGAGAAAAAGAGAAACAGTGGGTGGCAGTTGACCGTGGGTCCCACATACACAAGACGGGGTATTTTTGAAGAAATGGAGGTTTTCTTCACTTCTCCCTGCTCCCTTCCTTCCACCCCACCCCACCCCTCACTGGTGACTTGTAGCACACCAGTTCTCAACAAGCTAGGTTGGCCCCCTGTTATGTATGGAAATTGGTTATGAGAAGTGGGAAAAGTAACCACCCTGTGTTTAAAAATGATCAACAACAGATTGAAAAACAGCAAAGTCTGACAGTAGTTTTCTCCCTTCCTCCTATACCTTTATTCCATTCTTTAAAAATATATATAAATTAAAATAGATTCGGCCAAGCACAGTGCTCACACCTGTAATCCTAGCACTTTGGGAGGCCAAGTTGGGCGGATCACCTGAGGTCAGGAGTTCAATACCAGCCTGGCCAACATGGTGAAACCTCGTCTCTACTAAAAATAGAAAAATTAACCAGGCGTGGTGGCATGTGCCTGTAATCCCAGCTACCTGGGAGGCTGAGGCAAGAGAATCTCTTGAACCCAGGGAGGCGGAGGCTGCAGTAACCCAAGATCGTGACACTGCACTCCAGCCTGGGCAACAGAGCAAGACTCTGTCTAAATAAATAAAATAGATTCAAGTTGTCTTTAGTAATATCATTCTCTGGCACTTATATTCCAATATCCTGTCTTACATGGCAAAGAAAAAATACAGGGTTCCAGGTATGGTTTACAACCCCAACCAAACTCATATTCCCCAACTCAGTTATGAATAATGTTTGTTGTTTGTTCTTTATTTCACATACCCATCCATCATGCCAACAGAAAAAAGTTTTTACTTTTTAGATCAGCATAGCATAGCATGATAGTGGACTCTGAAGTCAGATAGAACTGAGCTCCTGGCCTGGCATGGTGACTCATACCTGTAATCCCAGTACTTTGAGAGGCCAAGGTGGGTAGATCACTTGAGGCCAGAAGTTCAAGACCAGCCTGGCCAACATGGTGAAACCCTGTCTCTTCTAAAAATACAACAAATTAGCTGGATATGGTGGCAGGTGCCTGTAATCCCAGCTACTTGGGATGCTAAGGCACAAGAATCACTTGAACCCAGGAGGCAGAGGTTGCCATAAGCCGAGATCGTGTCACTGTACTCCAGCCTGAGCAACAGAGTTAGACTCCCAAAAAAAAAACCAAAAACTGAGTTTAAATCCTTTCTTAGATATTTAGTAGCTCTGAAACCAGTAGCAAGCAACTGAACCACCCAGAGCCCCCGATTTTCCTCCCCGCTAGATATAGTCATTGATATCTTGGTCTCCAGACCTTAGCTGCTACTGAGAAACGGGGACCCTAATACCTATCCTGCTAATCTCACAGAGTTGTCATGGGGATCTAGAGAGATAAAAGATAAAAAGATCTTTTTAACATTAAATCATTTTATTCACAGATATTGTTGAAACTTGATTATTTGCAAACACATTTATACATTCCATTGATTATCTATAACTGTCTCCCCACTCTGCCTCTTTATAGATCTCAGATGGGAGATCTGGCCAAAGTGATTGGGTAGTGGGGTGGGCCTTCCTGAATGTATACCCAACATCCATTCACCCACCTCTTCCTTCTCTTCAACAGAACTTTGTTTTTTTTTATTATTGTACTTTGGATTGTTGCATAGGTACATACATAGACAGTTGGGGCGGGGAGGCTAGGGCAGAACCTTAATTTTATTCATTCTCCCAACAGCTAAATGTTTGAAGTGAGGTTGCAACCCTTTCAACCCAAAGGGAGGAGTGAGCCTTGACTGGTCAAAACCAATTCACAGTCATTCCATGGCCCTTGTCAGAAATGATTGAAGCATGGACCTGTGACATGGTTTGAACCAATGAATGTGATAGGAAGTCCTCTGGGGGCTTCTGGGAAATGTATTCCTTCCTCTTACAAAGTCATTGCCTTTGGATCAGATTGATGTCTTGATGTTTAGAGCTGTTGCAGCCATCTCTGAGCTTGAAGCAAAAAGTCTAAGGACAAAGGCTAGCCATTGGGACTTTGAGAATCCCAATGGCTTTGAGCCCCAGAACTAACCCTGGAGCTGCCCTGCCTAGAAATGTCTTGATATGTAGGATAATTACGATGATTATACATCCTGGATTTCCTGGAACTGTCCCAGTTTACATTTGTGCCAGCATATTGTCTGATTTAGTATTTGTCCTAAAAAAAAGTGCTCGTTTGGATGATAAGTTATATGGTCTCCCTACTGATAATAAATGTCCTTATTATGTAAGTCACTTTGAGTTCAGTTTATTCTATGTAGCTAATTTTTTTTTTTTTTTTGAGACAGAGTTTCACTCTTGTCACCCAGGCTAGAGTGCAATGGTGCGATCTCTGCTCACTGCAACCTTCACCTCCTGAGTTCAAGTGATTCTCCTGCCTCAGCTTCCCAAGTAGCTGGAACTACAGGTGCACGCCACCACATTGGCCGGGCTGGTCTCAAGCTTCTGACCTCAGGTAATCTGCCCTTCTCAGTCTCCCAAAGTCCTGGGATTATAGCACGAGCCACCAAATATTCTAATTAATACAGGGCTAGAGAGTGGTACCAAGCACATGTGCGTGTACATGCATGTGCATATTTATGCATACATACAGGCACATGCATGACTGTACTGAAGTTTAGGGTGAATGCTCTAACATCCACTTAAAATTCTCTATGCTTTCTCTTCTTTCCTCTTTAGTAAACATTATCTTTGGGCCCTTCAGGGAATTTTCATTCTGCTTATTCTCTTCACTCACTACTTCCTGGGACACAGAAGGTATGCTCAGTAAGACCATTAAATTGTAAAGAGTTGTTGCTGAAAGGGGAATCCTGAGACCCCCCGCAAGGCAAATTCTAATCTGGATGGTGAAGAATTCCACTCTCCACTCCGCCCTTGTCATTTCATTTCATTATTGTGGAAACGAAACTAACATGAAACAGAAACAAATAGGGGCATTATAATCTAAGAATTCATCCTCTCCCAAACGTCTATGAATCTTTGAAGTCGTGTCCCCCTTTAAAGTGTGCCTCCCTTATCCCCATACACTGTATTTTCACCACTGTCTTAAGCAGCAAAACTCTGGTCCCTCTCAATGCATGTAGCTCTTTAACTCTCCCCACAGTTATAAATCCACTGTCAGCAAATGCATCCACAAGTCCTGGTTCTCACTCTCTCCTTTATCTGTCCTTTCCCCAGTCATTCCATTAATGGCTTCGATCTGCCAGTTGCCCTCTCCCTCTCCCCTTACACTGTAATCAGGAGGGTGGGGCTGACCTGGCCATCGTCATGGAGAAAACCGAGCAGTCTGCTGATGCAGTGTTTTGAACAAGTGCCCTATTCGTTTTTCTATCATCTGGCAAGCCTCATCTATTAACTTGGCTGATTTAAGATAAAGTTTCAAGGTAAACCTAACAGGCAGACGCATTCTAAGTTAAGACAAAAGCAACTTAGAGCACTCAATGCCTGCCCAGCCTGGAAATAGCCCTTGCAGAAAAACTCTTTCTTTTATTCCTCACCTGATGCAAATCCATGTTTCTGAACCCAAGCACTGACTACCCAAGGTCAGGAGCACCCAGACTTGGAAATTGGAATCAGGAATTTAGAAGATGCTCATAGCCATTACTATCACTCTTCCAAACCAATGAAACAGGCACTCTTCTATTCTGACCACAGGAGTATAAAAAGGTGCATTTTTGAAAGGGTGGTATTGATAGTATGTATCAAAAGCCTTAAGAGTATTCATAGACTTTTATTCAGCAATGTAATCTCTATGAATTTATCCTGAAGAGACATGGGGACAAATATGTGTGTGTCCAATAATATTCATTACACCACGGTAACAGAAAAAATTAGAGATGCTCATTGACAGGGGACTGATTAAATAATTTACGGTACATCCATGCAATGGAGGATGATGTCATTATTAAAATAAGCACTGGATAGTTTAATGGGTAAGAGTGTAAACTGGCACAACCATTCTGAAATATAATCTGGCAATATGTATTAGAGGCCTTTACAATGTTCATACCCTTTGAAATAGTCATGAATTCTGTTCACCAAATAGCTCTGACTCTCCACCTGCCAGACATGTGGTAGAATTGAACTTCATGACCCTTCTAGATGTCTATGTCACTGGTTCTGTCCTGTGAGTTGTAAGAGGGAATAATAAGAACTACTTCCAAGCCTGGGCATTGAATCACCTATATAACAGCTAGAGAATTCTTTTCTTCTTCTGTAGTGACTAGCCATGTTTGAAATGGTAGCAGTCCCACTAGCCTTGGTCCCAAAGTGAAAAGACTTAAATATAACCCAGCTGGACATGTGGGATGAGTGAGAAATAAGCCTTCGTTGTTTTAAGGGTTTTTTGTTTTGTTTTTGTTTTTGTTTTTAAGGTGGAGTTTTGCTCTTGTTGCTCAGGCTCGAGGGCAATGGCACGATCTCAGCCCACTGCAACCTCCACCTCCCAGCTTCAATTGATTCTCCTGCCTCAATTTCCCAAGTAGCTGGGATTACAGGGACCCGCCACCACACCTGGCTAATTTTTACAGTAGAGACAGGGTTTCACCATGTTGGCCAAGCTGGTCTCAAACTCCTGACCTCAGGTGATCCACCACCCTCAGCCTCCTAAAGTGCTGGGATTACAGGTGTGAGCCACCGCACCTGGCCTGTTTGAAGGTTTTTAGAGTTGTTTGTTACTGCATCATATCCTACCTTTTCTGCCTAATACACCCTTTGACCTGGCATGCCCATTTCTAGAATCATATCTTTTTTTTTTTTTTGAAAGAAAGAAAGACAGCGAAAAGAAGAAAGAAAGAAAGAAAGAAAGAGTGAAAGAAAGAAAAAAAAATGTAAGAGAGAAAGAAAGAGGAAGAGAAAGAGGGAGAGAGAACGGGATTCTTGTTCTATTGCCCAGGCTAGAATGCAGTCTAAAAATGGGTATTAAAAACCTCTTTTA